>VZTI01001520.1:616388-887605 GCA_013397865.1 Struthidea cinerea
AACACATTAAAAGTAAGCTTTCTAATGCAACCAAATAACTGAAAATGAGTAAGGCTGTCTCAAGAGAAAGATTGATTCCAGAACAAATGCATGGATTTTTAGTCTCTGAATGCATCTGGAGACAGGAGCAGGTGGAACCTAGTCAATTAGCTCCTTTTGTCTGTATGATTAAGTATGGTTGTCCATACAAACGATAACACAGTTGTCTATCACAATCCTTTGTGACTCTTGAATTTCTGAAACTCTTAGCAAAGTCAGTGTAGCTATTTCTTTTAGTGTAGCTCTCCTGGAGCTCAGAGAGCCTAGCGCGGTGCCAGGGTGAAACAATGCAAGGCTCAGAAGGGAATTCACTGCAGGTGTGCAAGAAACACATCCCTTCTCTGTGTCTGTCACAGGAAGGAAGTTAACAAGCCTTATGAGGATTTTGGTTCGCTTATTCTCTTCTCTGCTTCTAACTTAGAAGCAAATTAAAGGTCTCTATCAGATATCAGGGAGAAATAATTACCCAACTGGGAATGAAACACTTAATTTTAGAAACTTTTGGCTAAACCAAAAAAAGAAATTCATCTTTTTAGATAACCAGAGCCTTCAGAAGTTTTACTTGCTCTGCAATGATTTCAATGAATTACTGGTACTTCTGAGAACCTGTAGAAAAGGATTTGATAGAGAGCCTACTTCAATGTCTTACTAAATCATAGTCCTGCAAGCTAAATTAGTACATGGGAAAGACTAACTGTAAAAATTCAAAAGACATACTAGAGTACAAATGAAATGCTTAGCATGTTTCTGGACGTATTTTACAGACTCTGTCCTCTTAACACAATGTCCATGAAATGTAATACTTCTATAGTTCATGCTATAGGGCTGTTCTAAAACCTTCAAATTTCCAGCTGCTTCCCAACACCCCTGGAAGAAGGCAGATCCATTTTCCAGTGACATCCTCAACTGATGAAAGTTCTCAGAGCTTTGGTAATAGAGTTCTAGTGTCTATACATTTAAAAAACCTATTGTTTTCTTGAGAAAATAGGACTACTCTTCCCCACAGAACAACTTTTGAATGTAGGAGAGGACACTAAGGTTAGACATTTGGGGGCCAATTATCTAGGGCCAATTAAAGCAGTTCAGATTAACCCATTTCTTACTCCCTGTGCTCTGTGTTGGGGGAAACCAAGAGGCAGTGAGAAAACAGCTCTCCTGGTAAGATGGTGATGGTGCTTGATTCTAACAAGTTGGCACAAGCCAGTACTTGTTCATCCTGCAGGGAGAAGAATGGCTTAATTTTTACAAGCGTATGGAGAGATAAAAAGAAATCTTAGTATAAATCACTTAAGTAGTTAATTAATTAAGGGACACAAACCCATAGGAAATCAAGCACTGTTTCCAGGGATCATTAATGTACTTAGCTGTTGCTGTTGTTTTTTTCCTCCCTGTGGTTCTGTGAGAATTAAAAGTTGAAATAATGAAGCAAGATGCTATAATTCCTACTGTTCTTTATCCATTGGTTACAACAGCAGTCATGAGCACTATAGCATTAAATAGGATTCTTGATAATTTTGGAGCTATTGGGCATGATAATATTCAGACTTTCAGAGAGAGATAAAAATCTGGTAATCTCCTAAATATTCTAACATTATTAATTTGAGAAGGATTTTTCCCAGATATTGTTTTCTAGAGTACGTAACGGGGTTTTTTAGGTTCAAAATTAAAACAAACTAGATACTACCCATTTTAGGAATTGGATTTGTAAACAAAATGAAGACTTGGAAGTAAACCATTCTTTTTCAGAAGTGAGGCAGTGTTTCTAAAGTATTTTTAAAAAAATAGAAAATCGCATTTTGCTAGTATAGTAGCACATGGTAAGTTTAAAACCCATGTACAGCTGTTTTTGTTTAGTTCAACTTTACTTTCTTGAGATGTCACTAAGCCTCCTTTATTTTACCATGTGACTGAAATTGACTGTCTAGAAACTAGATCAAAATAATATGTTCCTTTTTCCTAGCTCAAAATATTGGTTAAAAAACATCCACAGATATTAAAAAGAAACCCCAACAAAACAAGCCTATTAAAATCTTCCACCAGTGAAAGTCATGACCTCTTTGTGCTGTTATTTTCTGTCTAGTTACTGAAATGTAAGATCCAGATGTCTGTTCTGCCTTTAAAACTGAAAACAAGGGTAACTGAGAGAATTACTTCAACACACCCCTTGTCAGTGCTACAGACCATTAGCAATACTATAAATAGCATGATCAAATCCCAAATTGCCGATTCAGTCATAAAAGTGTCTACATTTCATGCTGATTCAGAGGGGCAGCAGCATTAATTGCAATCATCAAGGAATGTGACATCTCCACAGTATTTTCTACAGCTCACTAGACTGGTGACAGGACAATTGTTAAAAATTAATGGGCACCATCAGATGTGGATAAGTACAGCTTGGCAACTATGAAAACTGTACTTCTCATTTGCGAGTGATAATGTAATATTATTCTGTGATGATAGATTGTAAGAGATTATGTTTCATTCAGAAAACACTCTTCTGACTCTTTAAAATTTTGACCACATTATTTTGTTTAATTGTTAATTTTATAAGGAATAGGAAGAGAGAAGTTTTTTACATTGTTTTCTTTCTTGAAAGTACCCTTCACCTTCTGTTTATCCATTATAATCCTTTACTTCTAAATCAGTTAACATTCTAAGAAAGTCAAGATCCTAAAATCCAAACTTTACTAAGAGATTGATTGTGATAGTTAATAAACAAAATTTCAAAGTTGTATCCAGTAATTCCCAGCTACACATCTGGATTTAAAAGGCATGGTGCATGTTTCTTTGAAATCTTATTATTTTACATGCCTGTATTTTTAAACTGCAACAAAATGTTTCAACCAAAATCATGGGCCCAGTGAAGGATCTATTAAATACTCTGGGCTGGGTTTTTTTCATCAGGGCAGAGTAAACTGTTGAAACTGTTCAGAAGATTCTTAAGAACCTCTGCATAGAGGCTGAACCAAATAGGATGGACTGACAACTGAAAGGATAAACTCGTGACCCTTTGTCCTGAAATTATAGATTCTAGTCACCTGATGTTGTTGTCAAAGAATGAGGCTAGAGAAGTGACATTTCTGTGTCCGTGCTCAATACTGTGACTGGCTGAGGAGTCCCCTGAATTAGTGCAGGGAATTGAAGACCTTCAGCAGAAAAAAACCCTTGTGCTCTATCTCAGTCTTTTAGGAAGAAAGAGGGGAAAAAAAAATTAGCCAAGTTGCAATACTTTGAAAATATGCAGTGTATGTGAGCGATAGCTAGATTCTCCAATGATTCTGACAGCAGGTAAACAAATGATCAGGGGGACAGATTATAAGATTTAAGCATGGGAGGCAATGCTTGAACGAATGTAAGAGATGGAGCATGCTTCCCCCTACTCCCAGCCATAGATCTGCATTTCCCAAACCTTTACATTTCTCGCAAATACCAGTGGACAAGACTGCCAGGAAATACCTGTGGAACTTTAAAGTCTTGCACCAAGTGCTCTGTTCAACACTCCTGCCACTGCAGAGATGAAGTCCAGAGTCCATCTATTGCAGAAAGTGGTAACTGTGACTCCTATGTGCCGCAAATAACACAGAGTATAATTATGTTTGTTCATTTATTATTTATGTTACTTGTGGGATTCAATGCTACTCAAATATAAGAGATCTTAATTAGACCATATTTAAAAGTTTGACACACAATTGAAAGTATTTGAGTAGGTTGTCTGCATGGAGTGAATTTTCCCCTCCAGAGAGTGATTCAGCTCATCTATCTGAAATAAATATCTTAATGATGAGATGAATTCTTTTTTGGAGATGCCTCTTTCTCTCCACAGATTAGAAGAGGAAATTTCCTGGCTAAAATTAACCAAACCCAATATCATTAACCATGTAGGATTGACTCAATGCATTCACAATGTCACACTCCTGTGTGGAAATACACAAATTATGGAAACAAAAAGCACCATACTATATGTAGGCAAAGGGTCGAGACTAAAGTTGCAAAACTACTTTAAAATCTGGGTTGTAAGTCCTTGACCATAACCACCTTTTGGCACAATCTTTATTAGGTATCAGGGCATCCACTGGACTTCGTTGATGATTCAAAACAAAAGAGAAAATGAGAAAGTTGTGTCTGTACTCTGTGACAAACGTGTGATCTACATCACTGTTCCTTTCATCGTCGAGACAGGTGTCCTATTGGAGGACATCCAAGACGTGTTCTCCACACCTGTACATCTGGACTTCTTTCCAAAGGAAAACGATGACTTGGAGGGACAGATGTAGATCTGCATCGCACTTCTCCTGGTTTAGAAATACTCTCTGTAATCTCTGTTGCCTTTGAATTTAGTAAGAGAAAAATTTAGAAGAAAAGAAATCTCCTCATCACTACACAGATGAAAAAGACTATTTTTTTTTTTAACTTTGGTAACAGAATATAAGGAAAAAAAGCAAAGGGAACAAAATAGACTCTCAGGTCTCATCTGGCACCCTTACGCATAAAAGACCTCACTGATGAACAAGGAGGACGATTGCAGTACAAGGATTTAAGACTGTTTTTATAATTTGGAAAATCCTAGAGGAGTGTCCTTTTAATCTGTTTTAGATAAACCAAAAATCTGACCCATGGACAAAGCTTGGAGTATGAAAAAAATCCTCTGTCTCCTGTACTTATTGAAACAAGATACAAAAATAACGTGCTATTGCAAAACTACTTGAATATGTATTTTTATAGGGCTAATTTTCCTTTGCCAGTTAGAGAGGAAGAAGGATGCTTTTCAATTAAGGATTTTACTACTAGAGGTATGGATACTTTTTGAGAAATTGATGTTGTTATCATATTCCTGCTTAGCTGGCACCTTTATTTTCCTTAAGAAATACTAAATGCATTGAATTTTTGCAAATAAAAAATAAAAACTCTTTTTGACACTTTTCTCAAAATTACCTGACAAGAGAAGAGACTATCTTGCGTAGGAGGAATGACTCAATTCCTCACTGGAAGAGCTATTACCTGATGTCATTGTCAAAATGTTCAAATTGACTCATTCACAGAGAATCAGACAAACAAAATGGCCTATGCATACAATCAAGCAACCTCATGCTAATTTTTCCTTTAATACAGCAGGCCATTGATGTAATATGGACTTTACCAAGCATAGTAGAAGACTAGAGGGACTCCTTCCCAAAGCAATGGTCAATCTGCTAGGCAGTCCTTGGGCTAACGTTACCACAGTTACCTCTATTATTTTAAAGAAAAAAAAAAAATCACAACACTTTTTATCCAAAAAATATGTTTTTCTTCTTTTTTTTTCTGTTAAACTGTGTTTCTGATTGAAAATAAGAAAAAAAACTCCATCTCTTTTTTCCATAAAATGGTGTACCAGAAATTATTTCTCTTCCTTTTGAAAGGTTAAACTAAAGAAGAAATTCTCATTTCCTATAAGAAGCTGATTGCTATCTGTTTGGATTATCACCTCATTAAGTTTCCTTGGCTTTCTTAAATCCATTATTACTATCAAAGAAAGCAATATTCATTGGTACATAAAAGGGCACATTTATTAAAAACAGTCTTTGAATGCTTTGGATCAGAACACTGAGCATGTAACAAATCAGCCTTGCATCCATGTTATATGCATCATCCTGTATTTTAGCAGAAATAACAGGTAATTTGTTTATATCTGAATTTTGGCTAAACTGAGTAGGAACAGAAATATTGGGAGATCTGACATGAAGCCTAGTAACAATGCATTGATAAATGACATGGACCTATGCAATATGTAGGTATGCAACCCTGAGGGAGAGGCGAAAACACTTTCTTTTTTAAATTAATAAGTATTAAAGGCATAGTTGCAAGACTGTCATATGATAAATTCAAGTTTAATAATGATCTAAGCAAGAAGGGTAAAGTAGTAAAATGTTAAATACTACTCTCCTTTATAGGCCATGGTCATCTCGCCTAGCAAAATTTGCTAGTAAAAAGACAAGAAAGCGTAATAAAGGTTTCTTCTTAATAAAAATATGTTCTCCTAACACCACCCATGTTATAGATATATCATTTAATAAAAGTCTGGGATTGTTTGGAACATTATTATCCAGAACTGAATTAACAATGGTAAGTACCAGGAACAGCACAGACAGGACTGAACTAGTAAAGAGCACAAAAGTGCTCAAATACAGCTGAGAAGCCCTACTGTCTTAAGTGGTGTTTGAGATGAAAATAACTATTATTCTTCTGACAGTGTCTAGAGCACAGATGATCATAGCTAAATTGAATGACAATATGTCTCAATTCTGCAAGCACTTGTAATACTCGCTACATGTGTCATTATTTAAAACTTTGTATTGTAGAATCATGGATTGTATAATCATGGATTACTGAAATAAAGACAGAGATCTTAAGTGACCTAGTGAATTCTAATCACTATAAAGTAAATGTCATCAAGGTTTTAAATTAACTGGAACCTGCTATTTATTATTTCCCATTAGGTACACTACTTGACTAGTTCAACTGGTTATTGGATTCTTCATACAGTAGCCCTGAACTCCTTCAGTCAATTAAATTCTTTATTGAATCTGATTTGTCAATGTCAGTGTCACTTCTAATCTCTTAAATCCACATAGGTTCAGAAGCTTTAAAATGTACTTATTCTGTTGCAAAACTAAGAAGTTACAGGGACAGAATCCTTCCCCTCTCCCTCCTCTCTCTGCGCAAGCTACAAAGCTCCCAACAATGCAAAAGATATAAGCACTGGTTCTTCATCCTCTATATGTACACTTATAGAGCTACAGAATGAGATGTTTTTAAGATGAGCTGCAGAATATAGATTAGAAAAACATATAAACAAAAAACTCTGTTGGGTGTTTTGCTACCAGCTTATTGTATATTGAACACTTTTATTTTTGAGTCAGTTTCTTAGCACATTAGATTAAGGAAATTAGCAGAATAAAGTAACTATAACTAATTCCAGAACTGGAAACTTTAAAATAGTGGTATTATTCTTCACAGGTTTTGATTGATATCTGCAAAAGTATTCCAGAACATTTTTAAAGTTGTTCCAACATTAAATTCCCTCTTCTTAAATCTCCCCATTTCTTTGCTCATCAACAAAAGCTAGATTTCAAAGAAAAACACAGGTGTTAAAGCAGAAGAAAGGAAGAATACTGCTATTAAATGACTGGTCTGTGTGATGGTCTTGTCAGCCTAATAACTCTTTAGCTCACCTGAAGAGCAGCTCAAACATGCAGGCTATTTATTTCCATATCACAAAGTAGAGTTTGCCAGACACAGACTTATTTCTCCTTTAAAACCATTCCCTTTCTAAAGGAACTCCTTTTTGCCAGTAAAATCTGATTTTTACATATTATAGGCATATAAGCCTCTGAACTGTGAAAGCAATTCCCCTCCCAGGTTAGGCACATCACCTTTATTCTGAAAGAGAAGGCAAGCCAGACCAGACTCTTACCAGACACAGGGAAAACAATTGCTTCAGCTGGATCCAGCAGTGTCGTGTGCGAGCAGGCAGCCTGAGCGATCCCTGGGCCTCACACAAAAGCGAGATAATTGGCTTTCACGGAGGAGCTGTAAACATCCATCACGGCGGTGCTGGGCGGCGGCGGGCGCTGCCCCGGCCGGGCTGGGCGCTCCCCGGCGGGATGATGTCAGGCACGGCCCCGGGCGGGCGCTCATTGGCTTCCCTCACCTGGACCGGCCCTTAACCCTAAACTGCCGGCCGCCCACTGAAAGGTGGCTCTTTAATCCTCACATACATGCACACAGGTGGGGGCTTTCTATTTTTTCCTCTTTTCTTTTTTTTTCCCAATTTTTTTTTTCCCCTTTCTTTTATTTTTTTTTTTCCCCCCCCCCCCTTTTTTTTCCCGTTTTTTTTTTTTTTCCTGTTTTTATCTTTTTTCTTGTACCAAATGAGATTGTACAAGAAGCTCTTGCTTTGGGGACCAGGTGCTTGTTGTGGCTTAGCTATTGAATGTAGCAATTAAATAAATTCTAAAAACTAATTTGCCTAAATTATTAAACAAGACCCTCAGGTAACTGCATTTTCATCATCTGTTTACTAAATGACACTAATCATCAAAATATTGTACAGAAGAGGTATTAAAGGAAAGGTTAATGCATGCAGCACCTGGAGAACTCACATTTTTAATGATTTTGCATTGCCTCCTCTTAAGGCATGAGATTAATAAAGGCATGCGTTGGGAAAAGGGTGTAAATTCAAGAATATTGCACTATTGCAATGTTAGGTTGATTATTGTGTCTTTTTAAGTATTTAAACTAACAGCAAAAGTGTAGGGATGCACAAATGTATATGCAGAGTTATTCTTTGAATGCTAAGTAGCAGCCCAGATATTCTGTAGTAAATGAGGCATGAAACACATTGCCAAATGTATGATGTCCTAAATATAGTGGCACTAAGTATTTAGCTATGTTACAGGCAACATCATAAATCATGATAACTTTAAAATGAATCCAAACCAGTGCTTAAATAATTGCTTTTTTTCCATAAATGAATATTCTGATCTCTCACCTTTAAGTGGTAAAAAAATCCTATTACTCTACAGAAAAAAGCAAAAAATCTGATCCACCACATGTTGTATTTGTATCATTTGTTCTGTGTCAATTTTTTTTTTAATCTTGGGAAACTAATACTTTCTTTAAATGGGTAGGAACCTGATCCAAAATGTATTTACAGTAAATAATATAGCACATGAGTTTATTTATGGTCTGCTATTCCTCAAAAAAAAAAAAAAATGTTGCTCAGTTTGTTCTCTGGGGAAAAAAATAAGACCGAAGAACCAACTACACCAAGCCAAAAAAAACCCAGGAAAAATGAAATGTAATCAAACACAGTTTAACTTAATTTAAAAGACATGTAAGATAAGATTTCTAGAATAAACTTGATAAAGAGCTCTGCCATTTTCTGGTGGTTCTTTCACAAAGTTTTAGAGACTCAGGAGATTAAATTCTGGGGATTTAATAAACACCAGTTTTGTGTGGGGATCCGGAGGCTAACCTATTAGTCAAAACATACTTTAGGTCAAAATGAACGCTGTTGTTCATTTATTTCTGCTAAGAAAACATGGCAGTTCAGATGGAAATGTATATTAAAAAAGATTCATTGCTATGCATAGTGAGAAAGCTGAATTTCAGGTCAGAAAAGTTTAATTTGGACAATGGGAATGTTACTTTTGCTTTTGTACGATTACAAAATAATAAAGGTAAGACATGGTAACATGAGTCATAAGGAAAAGAACTCTTGATGAGATAAAGTATGCTTAAATGTATCATATGTAAAAGTTATGTTCTCCTGAATATTTAATGCTTTATATAGTCTAGACCAAACTGACACATTGTCGCTAAAATTTTATTACGTTGGTTGATTCAGCGTGAAAAATACCTGGGTTTCCCATATCCAGTTAATCTTACAATGATGAATTAAAGTTCTATGCATTTTTAATTCTTATGTGGAGTATGCTTTATACCTTTAAAGAGTGTATCACTCACAGATTACCTGCTCGACCATCTTTAATGGTAGAGTGCCATACCGTTACAAAGTTCTCAGCATTCATAATGTTACTCTCCAGTGATAATAGAGAACCTATGATTTATGAACTAAGCTGTAACTTAGAAAATTTACTTAGAAAATGTAGTACCAATGCTAATTTGGAGTATTAGTGCAGAATACTTTTTAGTAAATGGCCTGTAAAATTTGACATTTTCTTTATTAAAAAAGTCATTTTTCTGCAGTAATATATAATTAATGAATGTTTTGAAATTGAACTATTTATGAATTCACTGAAAAATTATCAATTCTTCCATGCTCATTTCAAAAATTATCTATCACCAGTATTTTTAAAAATATGGAAGAATTTGGAGATCCAGGCTAAACAAAGTAACTGTTGTAAAAAACAGAGCAGTTCCATGATTGTAATCAAGTCACACAGCATTTTTCTCACTTCCATATGCTGTCACCCATGCGTTACAACCAGTTTGAAATATAAATAATGAAAATATATAAGATTTAAATTATACCTTTTGAATATGCAGTAGCAGCAGAAAAAGCTGTAAGGCCATTTCTTTAAGTGAAAAATCTCTTCAATGAAATAAACATATTGAATAGGTTACAAGAGCTCAAAGCATGACTGTGTGTGAAATCCAGGAACGCAGAATTCATATGCTCCTATCGTTGTGCCATGGGTTCCATATATGAAGAGATTGGCTTCTCAGCTGTCAAGCCTAGCACAGACAATATAGGCGCTGTTGGCAGTGACATTTTTTGGCATTTTTTAGTTTCAAGTTCAAATCACACAGAAAAAGAAAGAAGGAAAGAACAAAAAAATAAAAGAGAGGTGACTAATAATTTTCAATAACTATCTGTTTTTCTTTCTATAACCTAATAGTAATCGATGTATGAATAATGCTGAAGAATCTAACTAGAGGGGATATTTTAGTCCTCGAGCAAAGTGAAACTTAGGTTTATTAGTATAAATTTCCCATGAGACAAAGTCATTATTGCATTTAATTGCTTGACAATTATTTCTGTTATATCAATTTAATGGTTAAACCAATTATTTATATTACAAAACATAGTTCTGCACCAAACACTAATTGAAAAACACAAGCGGTTCTTCATTGTTGCTTAACCTATACATTATTAATATTGGAAGGGCTAGGTTTAAAGATTTTTGAGGAAATTAGAACTCAGTCAGGTGATGAGTTTTTAGAGATTGATTGTGTGAGCTCAAAATTACAGCTCTCATAATCCTGTATATGAGAAGAATGCCAAGTCAGGTAGACCTGATGACTATTATAAATATGTTTTCCTCCTGCATTCAGGCAACATGAGCTACCTGCTCTTAGGAGATTTTTATCCACAAGATGGCAGCTCTGTTTGCATGGTCACTCTTTTTTGCAATGTTCAACTTGAAAATCATAACGTAGTATTTTTTTTTTTTTCACATTTTATAGCAGATATGTTTTTCTATCTCCTGAGGACTTTGAAAAAAAAATCCCCAGACAATCCCAAGAGATAAGCATTAATTAACCCCAATATTGAAGTAAAATTTGCCAAGTGTTGAGTAAACTATGAGAAGAATATTTAACAGCAAAATCTTTGGGTTTAGAGTTTTGAAAGAATCTCCATCAAGATACATATGTTTTTCATGCTTTAATTTCTAGGCCATCAAACACATCTTAACCTTTAACAGATTCAATTTAAAGAGTACAAAAGGTTTTACTGATAGAAATGGAAATGCTTATTTGCCTAAAGGAAACTTAGGTTAATAGGTACCTCTCTAGGTAATGATCGATTTTATTTTACTTTATACCTAAACTCATCAAGAATGCTCATTTATATTACTAAAATCTAAGAGATATCTTTATTTCTAAGTTAAAAAATGCTGAGATGTTTATATGTATGGATCAACCACAGACAATTAATAACCATTTGTGCCTTGTGAAATTAATAAAATTCAGAAAGATATAAACAGCAGGTTCTAGCTCTTTTCAAGGGGTTCTCAGCCGAAATGATTAGCAAGAATAGATGTGAAAGCATTTTCCTTGTCAATGAAACCCAGTAAATTAAAATGAAGCTTTATTAAAACAATGCATAATTTAACATGGAAACACTTTGCCCATGGGATAGCCATTTCAAAGGAAATTATCTGGCCTAGCTACCTGTCTGCGTGCAGTCTTTGATGGCACTTCTGGAGTGGAATCACTGATCACTTAGAGAGGAGAAAGGAATTCTGAGTTACCTAAAATTTGTGATTGACACCCTTTATCAACACCCTTTGCACATATCGTTATAAATCAGTGGACAGGAGCTTATAGACTGTAGTAAATGCTGAACAGATTAATGTGATTTACGTCTTAATGAAAAAGAGATAAACAGTTTTTAAGTAATGTGGGGCAGCAGTACATGCATGAATGGTTATCATGGATCAGCTAATGGGCAGTAACTTGTTAACAAGGCAGCAAGACCATGATTCATGGCTTAGAGGCCCATACCTGCTCTCTCAGCATTTTACACAATGGAAAAAGCACAACTCTGAGATGTGAAATTCCAGAGGACAAGATCATGTTTGGCAACCTAGGTCACATCAGCATTGCTTAGGTTGAGGTGTGCAGCAGAAGAAAAGTAGATTAAAAGGGTCTAAAGAGAAAAGGTGATATGATAGAAGAATAAAGGCAGTCTGAGATTGTTTAGACTTGTATGAAGATAGGGCAAGCTGGCCAATGCATGACATGAGCCTGAACTCAGTTATCTCAGAGAAGATGATTGGCTACAAATTACAATCCCAGAGTGAGTTGTTCATATAGCCAACTGTAACAGCACACTACTCGTCAGAGTATTGTCATTACAGAAGTGCTGGTCTTTCGTCAGAGAGTGTCAAAATACATTTATGTCACCAAGTTACATGTTCATTCCACAAACTAAACTGTGAAAAGTGTCAGGAGAAAAGACTTTCAGCTTTTCTGTGCATGTGTATGTGGGGGCAATGTTCTATGTCAGCATAAGTTGGCTGTTATTTTGGGTCTACTGTGTGAGGGTCTATTTTAATGCACTTTTTGAAAAAAAAAAAAAAAAAAAAACACAGAGAATTTTATATGGATTAGAATGATAGAATAAAGCTACCTGGGCCAAGAATTTGCAATATTCTCAATAAGAAAGCATGAATGTGAAGATTGAATTTTTACACTGAATACAAATATTTTCAGAAAAAAAGTTTATGTTTAAGATAAAAGTGTCTACATAGTTAGGAGGCTAAATCACTTTTGAAAAAGTGACTTAAGCTCTAAGTTGCACATATCTGAGACTCGGCTGTCTTACCACATAAGTTGAGAGATTGCTGAGGTGGCTGTGGATGTACCAGAATCTTCTCACAGGAAAGGGCACAACCACGAAGATGTACTCACTGGACCTCAGATGTGCTACAGAGAGCCTTTCACGTAGGCTCAGTTAACAGCAATACTATGTTTGTTCAAAACAGAGCCTGTTTGAACTGCTGTTGCAAATGAGGAACAGTGTCAGCTGCCTGACCTTCATTTGAGCATAACACAGACATCACCTGGATAGAGTGACAGAGAGGATGAAGGCTACTGAAATGTGGAAATATTTTCTATTGCCTTGATGATCACCTCACTGCAATACTTCAACTGGTCACAAGGTGGTCACAAGCGTCTCCCTGTTAAATGGCTGTAATTTTTCCGTAACTAGAACTTTCAGAGAAACATTTTACAAATCTGATTCCAGAGCTGGATGGTGTACATACAAAAACTCTGAAGAATATTTAGATCTCAGAATTGCTGGATCTCAGGGTAAAAAATTCTAAGATAAAACTGAAAAGAACATAGTTACACAAAATTTCTCCATAAAATAGGATAATTTTGCAAACCATCCCTTTAGCACCTAGTTTCCATAATTGCTCTGGAAATCTTGCATTTATTAATCAATTATACTTTGATAAGAAATTACTTAATTATTGATGCCTAGATAAGGCATTTAAAGTTTCAAAGTTGAAATAATATTTGGTAAGGACAAATATAAGAGAAAAAACTCATAATGACTTCACACACAGGAATCAGAACATAACCTGAATTATAAAATAGAAACTTCACATCTTTCTTTTTTTTTTTTTTTTTTTTTTTTTTTTTTTTTTTTTTTTTTTTTTTTTTTTTAATTTAAATTTCTGTTTTGATAACACTATCTGTAAGTGTAACCCCAAATAGAAAGATCAAAAGCACTGCTGGAAGCTGTGATTGCTATGTTATATAGTTTACCCAATGTAAGGATCATGGGGGTAAAAGAATGAGTAGAACTTCCTGAAAACAGTGTTTTGAATACTAATGTTCATTTCAACATCTTGACCTGTAAGATAGTTGACCATTTGGAGCAGAGTTTTCAGACACTACTGTAGTGGGGGGAACTCTGATAACATTTATATCAGCAGACAGGCAATTTTTGTAGTTCCAAGTCTGAAATACTGGTCTTCGAGAATACCTCTCATGGTCACTACAAAATATGATACAGGCATCCATCTCTTGAAGTTTTCCAGTGTTGGGCATGCCAAATGCCAATTTGCAAGGGACACTAAAGGTACTGGATATTAATGACAGTCTACAAAAATATACATTATGTGATAAATGCATCACATGACATAATAATGTAGAAGCTGTACAACCCTTCCTCATTCACACAGGGATTAAACTTGTTCCTGAATGTCATCCTTATATGACAATGTTTTCAGCTGTTCAGTTGAAAGTTTATCAAAGAGGAAATTATTCAGAATAAATATGTCAGTGCTTGGTGTTTTACCAGGAGATTTTGAGCCAGTATGAAATGAAGAACTTGTTTCTGCAGGTAGCCTGACAATGTACAAAACCATGTCACACTAAAAAGGCAGAGGTGACTGATTGAGGTACAGTTCTATGCTGACTGACCAAACAACCTTACTGATGTGTTAAATGTTAAGCTAAATTTGAACTGACAAATAACTATGTTTTTGTTATTTGTACACAAAAAAAGGTTACTTCCAAAAGCATGTATGGCGATATCTAATACAGTCATTGCATTATTGGAATAAGCATACTGAAAATACAGGAGAAAAATATTTTTTAGGGAAGATACTAAGCAAGGTACTCATCTTCTGTATTGTTTGCTAAGGGAATAATAAATACAAGACGAAGACCTTGAGGATGATAACGTATGAAGTGGTTTAGTCTTGAAGACATTATCTTCATCCTGACATTGCTTTGAGGAACAGAAATGGAAAAGACAGCTTGCTGTCAGAGGTCTCTGCTAGTGACTGGAGAGATGGATCAAAAAATGTTAGTGAATTGCTGTTATATTCATATTAATAGACAAAGTTATATATGGTGTATGAGGCATGTCGTGAAGTGCATTTAGGCATATTTTAAAGTAGAGTTTCTGAAGATAGTAAAAGAAAATAACAAAAAAAATTATTAATACAAGTATTCAATATTGCTCAATAAAACCAACTCCAGGGAATGGCAGTAATGATAGGAGAGGAAAAATAATTTTAAACTAAAAAATGGTAGATTTAGATTGTGTATTAGAAAGAAATTCTTTACTATGAGTGTGGTGAGACACAGAAACACATTGCCCTGAGACGCTGTGGATGCCCAGTTATTGGAAGTATTCAAAGTCAGCTTGGATAGTTTGATCAACATGATCTGTTGAAAGTTGTCCCTCCCCATGGATAGGTGATCTTTGAAGTCCCTTCCAATCTCAAACATTCTGTGATTCTATGACTTTATGACAAAATTGTAATTATCTGCCATCACAGATAATGTTTTGAATGTTACAACATTGAGATGCTATTGGAATTATTATTCAGTAAAGCACACATACAGTTTCCTGTAGATTGAAAAGCATATACAAGATACAGCACTAACCAGTACTTTATTAAGCACAGTCTATTAAATTGATAACATCTTAGGTTTTAGAACAGTTTTAGTAATTAAAACTGGTCAAAACTTTCTGCACAGTTGAATTTTGGGGGGAATTTTCTATTAGCCTGCTAGATTAAATGTCTCAGTTTAAATCTGTCTGCATGATTTAAAATGGTAAAACTCTGCCATATATGGGATTCAGTTTTAAATTAACACTCAACAAGTTCAGGTACCTGCAAGTGGGTTACGTATCTTATCTCACTTTATAATCAAGGCAGAGCTAATCAATGCAATCGTTGGAGCCTAGAAATAAGTTCAGTTTACTTTAAACTAGGTATCGTTGGATAGATATAGTTGCCTAAATACAAGAGGTGTTCTAAATAATATGTTTAATATTATTTGAGATGGCCAAGGGTATCTGAAGCATCAACATGTCAGTGTAGCTGAACTCTCCTTTCTGAGAAGTGACAGGTGAGCACTGAAGTTAGAGGAGACCTGCACCCTCCTCATCCAAGGTCTTCAGGCCAGTCAACTAAACAGCAATTTACAAAAACCCAAAAAACCACTTTGCAAAGAATGTATGTTGTACTTGTTTTTCCTTTTGACGTGTACTTAAAAACTAAACTGTGAGGTAAAACAAACCCAGTTATTGTAATTCTATGGACTGTGAGCATAAATTGCATATAGATCTTGCACTTGAAGGTGAAACATAGGAAGAATGATAATCAATATAATGTTTTATTGTCTCAATATTACCTAAAATACACCAAGGAAGGAAAACCAAAAATATATAGCTATTTTCATCAGCAGGATTGTGAGAGTATGTGTGATCTCTGAGGTGGGACTTCTCCATAATTTGTTTGTTTCTCAATTGTGAGGCTGAGATTTTAATAGATTTAATTTTGTGAAACAAATATTATTATATATTTTTATTTGCTGAAGTAGACATTAGGATACCTAGAGTGTTTGTTGATTCATTTTGCATAAAACTGAAATTCAATGTTCTCAGAAGAAAAATCTGTGAGAAATACAAACATGAAAAAATGGGAGTTGCGTCCTATGCTAGACCTTTGCTGCAAGATTTTCTCTCTTGTTGCTCACTTCTGAAAGCCACATTGAGGAATTATTTGTGTACACTAACACCTGTTAGCACAATATCTCACTGCATTTGCAAATTTGCAACACTTTAGTTATATGAAATTATATAATCCACTATTTCTATATTAATTCTATTGTGTTTCTCTTGCTTGTAATTAATTTCAGGAAGTAGATTTTTTGTTTGTTTGTGTGTAGTGGGTTGACGCTGTCTGGATGCCAGCACCCAAAAAAGCCATTCTATCACTCCCCTCCACAACTAGACAGGGGAGAAAAAATACAAAAAATGGTTCATGGGTCAATATAAGGACAGGGAGAGATCACACTCCAGTTGCTGTCATGGGCAAAACAGACTCACCTTGAGGATATTGAATGAATTTATCACTAACAAAATCAGAGCAGGTCAATGAGAAGTAAAATAAATCTTAAAAACACCTTCCCCCCACCTGTTCCTCCTTCTTGGGCTCTGTCTTCCTTCCCCAGTGGCACGGGGAGACAGGGAATAGAGGTTATGGTCAGTTCATCACAGGTTGTTTCTGCCCCTGCTGAGGCAGAGGAGACCTTCCCCTGTTCCAGTGTGGGATCCCTTCCATGGGAGACAGTTCTCCATGAACTTCCCCAGCGTAAGTTCATCCCATGGGCAACAGTTCTTCACAAAGTGCTGCAATCTGGGTACAGGATGCAGCTCTTCAGGCACTGCAACGTGTCCCCCACGGGGTCACAAGTCCTACCAGGAAAATTTCTCCAGCGTGGGCTCCTCTCTCCCTGGGTCTGCAGGTCCCTTACAGGAGCCTGTTCCAGCATGGGTTTCAGAGCCTCCATTTATGCATCCACTTCCTCCAGCACGGGTCTCCTCCATGGGCTGCAGGTGGATCTCTGCCTCCCATTGACCTCCATGGGCTGCAGGGGCACAGCTGTTTCACCATGGTCTGCACCACAGGTCTGGTGCCTACAGCACCTCCTGCCCCTCCTTCTCCACCGACGGTGTCTGCAGAGTTGTTCCTCTCACATGCTCTCACCCCGCTTCTCTCTGGCCATCATTATGTCTGAGCAATAACTCTTAAAAATGTCATCACAGAGTCATTACCATCATTGCTGATTGGCTCAGCCTTGGCCAGCAGCAGGCTCCATCTGGGAGCCACCTGGGATTGGCTCTGCAGGACATGGAGGAAGCTTCTGGCAGCTTCTTACAGAAGCCACCTCTGTAGCTCCCCTCCGCCGCTACCCAAACTTGGCCATGCAAACCCAATACACTCTGTAAAGCATATCTTTACTACACATGAAAGTTTTCTACAGTCTTCTGAATATATTCCTGGGTCAGTGAATCTTCTGCTTTTTGAGGACATAATAACTATGCCACAGTGACAAATTTTCTTCCTATTTAAACTACACAACTGAGGAGCTGCTTGAAATGATGTCAAAACAGACCGCTGTTTGACTGTGTTGACTTCATGGGTAGAGGCTTTCCAACCCCACCACTGCTAAACCAAAACATAGACTCATGTTTTCCATATTAACCTTGTTTTAATCTAAATAAATTCCCAAAATGTATTCTAAAGTATACCTTATGATATAACCCTGCTTTGGATTCAGTTAATAATCAGCCTCTTTTTTGATTGTTTTCTGCCTTACTTTAAGTTACAAAATTATACAAATATTGTCTATTCTGAGTTTCCTTATTGAAGTTAATGACTCATATATTCTACTTCATCTGCTTTGGATGAAATTAATAAAGTTTGAATCCTATTTTATCTTTTCTGAAATTAATAATCTGTATGACCTTTGCTACCTTTCTTTGACTTAAAATTAATCTTCACACCTATTTTTCTTTCTGTGTCTTGAATTGATGAACCCAGCTTTGTCTCCTTCAATAAAATTAAGTTTTCTTCAATCAGTTTATCTTAATTTTTATTTAGATGAGAGAATTCTTTATTACAAATTTCTTGCCATCATTTCTTCATTTCCATGAAAGGTTTGAAATAATAACACATGAAGAAACACTATTTTAAACAATTAATCTATTGCTTTAGTACAGAGTTTCTTTCACGTCTGTGTCCCCTTCCCATCCCATACATGTTTTCTGTTTTTAAAAATTTTATGTTTTATTTGTATTTTTGTCATTTTGTTTCTGTTTTGTCTCAGTAAGGTGCACTCTGAGCCTCTAGCTACACAGCTTTCCTCCCACATGCTCTCTGTGCACAATCAAATTTGCAGTGTGGCTGTAATTCATCCCTGTGGCAAAAGGTAAGAACAAAGTCTGTGAATTGTCTATGTCCAACAGCAGCCTTTAAATAGGTTGTATATTATCACTGTGCATACAAATGAGACTTGTCAATAAAGTTTTCCCTGCCTATTTGTTTGCAACTGTTAGATATATACAGCCCAAAAAAAGCCCCCTGAGGGAGAAAAAAAACAGAAAACCATCAACCCTAACATAAACCAATCAAAACCATCTGACTTTTATGACTACACGCTTTCAAAGTTGCTATAAATTATATCCCTTATAAAACAAAAATCAAAACTTAATCTTCACATTACTTGTCAATATTCTTATTGACAAGAGGGATGTTTGAGGTTTTTTTCCCTTAATGTATTCAATTGGCTTGAAATTATTAACAAGAACTGAACTTGACACTTGAAATAGAATGGCCTTTGTGGATTCACCAAAAACTGGTGTTAAGTTCTAAGTTTGTTTTGTGAGCTGGTTGAAATGTTTACTTACTCCGCATTTCAGAATTCCAAGATGCCATTTCAGACCTTTGGTCAACCTGTATGCTTAAGGTCTCCTTATCAGTCATTATTTTTGTTGCCATGTGATCCCTAAGCTGAGATTGAAATTTGCATTTAAAAATCATATTTTTTCATAAAAATCACATTAAGACTACATTACCTACATGGCTCCTGACTAGATAAGAATCAGAAATCACAGAATAACAGGATCACAAATGGGTAAGGTTGGTAGGGACCACAGTGGGTCATCTAGTCCAACCTCAAAAATAGGAAATACTATGTGAGAATCATAGAATCATATAACATCCTGAGCTGGAAGGGACCCACAAGGATCATCAAAGTCCAGTTCCTGTCCCTGTACAAAATAGCCACAAGAATCACACCATGCATCCAAGAGCATTGTCCAAACACCTGAACTCTGTTAGACCACTACCCTGGGGAGCCTGTTCCAGTGCCCAACCACCCTCTGGGGGAAGAACCTTTTTCTAATATTCAACCTAAACCTCCCCTGACACAACTTCAGGCCATTGCCTCGGGTCCTGTCACTGGTCACCACAGAGCAGAGATCAATGTCTACCCTCTACCCCTCACAAGGAAGTTTAGACTGTGATGAAGACTCCCCTCAGACTCCTCCAGGCTGAGCAGCCCAAGGGACCTCAGAGACTCCTCATGTGGCTTTCCTTCCAGACCCCTCATCATCTTCATAGCTCTCCTTTAGATGCTCTCTAATACCTTTATATCTTTTTCTCACTGTGGTACCCAAAACTGCACACAGGACTCGAGGTGAAGCCGCACCAGTGCAAAGCAGAGTCGGATGTTGGTGAACTAGAAGTTAGAAAGAAGGTTTATCAAATGAAGGCCTGCTCCTAAATCTGTAGAACTAATGTAAAAATTCTCAACCTTTTTGTTTAGCTTTTCCTCAAGCTGATAGGGAACACATAATATCAAAATGTTAGTTATTGCCTTAAAGTTAGGTGAGGCTGAATCCCCAGCAGATTTAAACTTGTGCAGCTTTTATTTGTTTAAATTCAGTTGTGTCTCTGTAAATTAAAGAAGACTGTGTCAAAATTTCATTTGAAGCCTTCACTGTGTATCAAAACACATCTTATGAGAGAAATGTCTCTGTAGGTTAATTTGAGGTTACTTAGAAAAAAATTTAAAAGAAGACATTTCTAAATTTTTGATCACTAAAAGTATTTTAATGAAATGATCCTGTTCATTAAAAAATTTTCTTTGGGAAGTAATCAGGGAGGAATGGTAACTAGTTTTTATTACAACACCCATCTAGTCTGAATAATTTAACTACAGAGCATTTTGTGTTACAATGAGTCATTGCGGCTGCCTATGATCCTTTATTCTCTCAAGCAGCTCTTTGAAATCCCTCACCCTCATTCTCTTTCAGTATGCATTATTCAACACCTAGAAGCACTAGTTAGAAATACCCATAAAGAGGCAATGATTGTGCTTCAAAAGCTGAACAAGAAGGGATTCCTACTTGGTATTTCTTATATTCCATTGTGAAGCACTGTTTTGTACTTGGAGCTAGCCATGGTTTGTATTTAAAGAACTGTTCATCAAGATTATTATGTTCAAGGATGGTATTCTTTGTGAATAGTAACTTTCCATGATGAATAATTTCTTTCGGCTGCCTTCAAGAACCCTACTCCTAGACATGCAGGAAAACAACTATTCACTGTGATGGTCAGGACTGAACACTGCTGATACCAAGAGAGGAAACTTGTTCCAGTTCTGCGTATCCTTTAAAATGAAAAAATATCTTCCTTGCAGTCGCCTACTGGTTAAGCAGAATGACTGTTTACTCAAAGATGACTGCACATGAGGAGAGATGTTATTGTTTAGATAGGATCTCTCAGTCAAGAGACGAAAATGCCATCTTTTTTTAGTAAATAATTTGAAATATTTAAGGTCAGATGATTTGGTGGTCTGTTTTATTTTTTGAATTCCTTTAGCCAAATTTTAGCTTCTTCTTTCTCATTCAGAATTAAAATAATTTACATGATTGAAAACAGAAATCAAAACATTAATTTCATTCAAAAATTCTCTCAGGATATATATGGTATTTTCCACTAAATGTAATTTCCTACAGTGTGTCTTTCAGATAGACAGTAATGAGGGACAGCTACTGAGAGGAAACATTCATTTTCTATTGTAAAACTAGATTTTAGACCTAGTTAGAACATATTTCTTACAGTTATGTCAAGTCCTCCTTGACTTGTTATCCTCCTTGTAGCTGCAGGGAAGGCAAATGTTGAAAATTCGTAATGAGCTTTCTTTAGGCACAAACAAAACCCAAGAAAATAATTTTTGTATTAAAAAGAGGTCATTTCTACCTACACGGTTAAAAAAATAATCCCCATCTGGGTTTTTTTGTTCTCAGAAGGAAAAGAGCAAATTGCATCCTAGAGAAGTCATTATAAGAGACTACCTAAAATAATAAGAGATGTAGAAACTGTCATATGTACATATGATGTCCTTAAATTAATAGACGTTTACATTGCTTTCATTGTTTTCCACAAAGAGTGCTGTTCCATTCTATTTGACCTTAATTAGTGTAATTGATAGTAGTTTTAGAGCTGTATGCCATTTTAATCATGTAGTTACAGCTTTCATGACAGAAGAAAAATGAAATAGCAGCTGGGAGTTATCTATTAATAGTGAGAGAATAGAAAGGTAAAAGGAAAGGTTCTTCTCTTCTAGGACTCCAGGGCTTTTATGGCGTTAGTAATGAATGACTAATGTATTCTAAGAGGAGCACACTGATCTCCAAGGATGTAATGAAGGGCAGTAGGAGGTAGGATCAATACGAGTTAGAAATTTTATATCATTAGGAAATCACGTGGCAACAAGAGTATACAGATAGATCAGTAAAATTGTCAAAACTTGAGAATACGAACCATGTATATGCATGCATGTATGAATGGGATTACCTGGGCCTGTGTACTAGGGCCCGGACTGTGACAGAGAGAGTGCTTTAAACTTTCCTGGGAAAGCATGCAGTGCTACAGCACGTCACGAGGTTAGAGTGAGAACGACAGGAAAATCAGAAATTTCTTTGGGATGTGAATATTTGGAATGGATTTGAATCAAGAAAAGGGTATAATGAAAAAAAGGCAATAAATGAGAGTTTCTAAGTTGTGAGCAAAACATCCTAAATGAGTAGATGCATTCATTAGCTTCAAGTGGCAATTGCTTTCTTGACGGTTTCTCCTATCACTGCTAATGACACTCAGTTTCTGAAGCTGGAAGGCTTCACAAGGAAAGAAAAGTTGTTCTACTTTCTCTTTCTCACAGATATGGTTAAAAAAAGCAGCATACAGCAAAATAACCCTCTACCAGAGGTACTTAGTGCATATTATACTGGGAGAAACAAGCTTGTCAAGTTAAGTGCCAATTATATCGGAATCTGTATTCCACTATGTTCCTCTCTGGCACTACAATTTGGCAACATACTTTTACAAAAGTTACAGTGTATGATGAATTCATTCACAGATACTCACTATATTTTGTATCTAAGAATAATTTTAATTTCTTTAAAATAAAAAGGGAAACATTAACACAGAGTTTAATTAAAAATTATGGCAAAGGATGGCTGAA
Organism: Struthidea cinerea; assembly: GCA_013397865.1. Classification (NCBI taxonomy): domain Eukaryota; kingdom Metazoa; phylum Chordata; class Aves; order Passeriformes; family Corcoracidae; genus Struthidea; species Struthidea cinerea. The sequence continues at coordinate 639,282 of VZTI01001520.1, forward strand.
TGGAAAGTGAAAGAATCTGAGGACATATATTAGTTTTCAGCTGTATGTGTAACCAGCGACGAACTTAGTTGACTTAAGGAAGACCAGCTTGGTCATGAAAATAAATAACATAACATAGCTCTTATAACTTCAGCAGAATCATACCTATTTCAAAGATCATGCAAAAACCTCTGGAGTGAGGTACTGACTATGCTATTCATAAAATATTTTCGAAGTTTCAGTCTTAATGGCATTTACATAAAAACACACACAAGAGTATGCAACTGTCTTACAGACACGTGAACAGTCAGATGGTAAGAAAGAAAAGTATTTCTAAGGATTTTTAAAACAAATTCTCATCCAGTTTTTTTTTTTTTTCTAGTCTTGCAGAATGATTGTCAGTCTAATTTTCTTTTTTCCTTGTGTTTCTGCTCTTCTGTATTCTTACACAACAAAATGAACTTTGATAATAGGGATTTTAAAACTTTCACTACCTAGGAAAAGTGAAAAACCTCCACCATGTAATAGTTGTCAAACCTGTTGCTGTTCCAGTTAAGAGTATATTGTGGCTACATGATGGACACAGATCTATTTTTAGGACAATCAATGCAAAAAGGACACACTTTCTTTTTCTGTGTATTTTGTTATGACATACTTTAATATTGGAGTCAATACATAAGGGTCAATACAATCCAGGAAAACAATGAATTCAAAGTTAGACAGAGGATTCTACCTCTGATATGAAAAAATATGCTCAACAATTGCTTTTGTTATATAGCTATATAAAATTGGTGCAATATTAGATTTTCCAAAAATTTTTAGTTCACATATTTAGTCTTTCACTACTTACTTAATTACTAAACATACAAACATTATTCGCTTTCTATATCTTCTTCTCCATTGGATTAACTCAAGTCCTTTAGATGTAGCCACACACTTCAGAAAGTTAAATCTTTCACTTTCAATAAAAGGACAATGTACAGCAGAATCCAGAGGAGATATTTGAAATCAGTTCACAACTCTGATGAGGCACAGCACCCAGATTTCATTATGATTTTCCCTTCACAATTATATAATTAATGAAAAACAATTAGCATTTTTGATTCGTTCTTTGTCTAATACACCGCTCACTCAGTCCAAGTACAAATTAAAACTTCAGAGATTTACCTGAAATTTGTTTTCTGAGTTCCTTGTAGATATTCAACTCAACTTATGAATCAGTGAAAAGCACAGCATTTGATCTCTGAAAAAAATGGAAAACCCTTTTTTTGTTTCAAAGCCTTGTTTTAGTCTATATGATTTAATTTACTGGGGAAATTGTGGAATCATCCTCCAATCAATAAAACCAACAACACCCCAAGTCCCCAAGCATTTATATCTGTATAACACCTAACCATCATCTGTAAATGTTTACACATCCACAATTTGCTGGGGAAAAAAAAAAAAAAAAACACAGACCATTACAAACAAATGGGATTTGTTGTCTAAACATGACTTTTTAAGACTTGTCTCAGTTACATCAGGTTGAATAGGGAGATTTCCCTGCAAATGCCTACATTTAACAGCAGACCCAAAAGGATTTGCATTAATTTTACAGCTTGTTTGAAATTTCTCTTATTTCAAAGGTATTTTTGTTTCTCTTCTCACTTTTTCTTAATTTTGCACTCTTGGGTAACACCATGATTTATATTATAGTGTAGCTTTCTTTGGCAGAAAGACTGTTTTGTTTTGCTGAATGAGACACAGTGCGAGTTTATTGGTGGATAGTTATGCTGTTACGTTCTTAACTATTTTGTGTACTGAATCGTAAATCAAACTGAGCAACAAAATCTGCTTAGCACGAACAGGTTTGTAAACCCACCTGCGAACTCCCCAAATGACTCTACTTTCTCCTTCTGGTTAAAGATGGACTTACCTTATAGGGACTTTCAAAAATGATTGTGGCAGTGTGTTTACAATTTTAGCATGGAATATGCATGAACCACTTTAGACATGTAAATCCTGGAGTTAAGCTCCTTTGGGTTTTTAGAACATCTTGATGATTGAATTAACTAAAGCTTAGAAGTACAGGCTGATTTTTAGCTTGGGAGTATAAAATGGGTTGATTCATATTTCAGGCTTCATATATGAGGTCTTTTATAACAATAGTGGTATTGTTTTTATAGCACCTCATACACCATTCAGTTGCAAGCTGGAGGTGTCTGAGACTCACTTATCTTACTACAGGGCAACATGAACAGGATTTTAGCTTGTCATTGAGAAATGTTTTGAAAGGTATGCGAAGAATTTAATATGCTGGGGTTTTTTTATTTTTGTTGGATGACTATAGCAATCAGGGAATATATTTTCTCTGAAACGTCATATGAAGTGGTTGTTTGCACAGCACATTAAGTGGCTGTTGCTGGAAATGTATTTCAACCTTACCTGAGTGTAAAGTTTGAGGATAAAGGCTCTAAAATGTGTAATACTGCATTTTCAAACCAGCCTTCTTAAGCAGTAATTACATCAGAAGATTAAGGTGAACAAGAAGCAGAGTATGCAAATAATCCATTTCAAAGATAAACATTTCATAAAACTTGCCTTTTATTAAAAAAATAAAAAGAGAAAAAAAGAAAGCTAAAAGATACCCTTTGACATAGATTAAAATCAAAGTTTTCCATTTTCAATCTTCAATTTACTGAACAAATTTTCTATGTTTGGACAACTTTCTTTTTTATTTTTCTTTCTGGCCTCACTCCATCTCTAGAAAATGTTAAATGATTTGTAAAAAATTCTCATATTTACATGGCACCCAATAAAGAAATAGCATTTTTTCCATTTTGTGTGTAAAAAATTGCTAACTTCACTGTATATGTCATCATTGACTTTATTATTGAGGATAAGAAATTGACAACTGCTTCACACTAGGAATCTAAATATAATGATTGCATTTGGCCAAAGGAAAATCCAGTTTCTTTTACTAAAACAAAAGGGGAAGCAGAAAATGTCAGTCTGTAGGTGACATTTTATGATACAAGTTATGACACCAGTTAACCAGAAATTAAGAGCTACTGGTGCTTGGCCAAGTATAAAAGCATTGCCTTCAAAAAAAAAAACAACCCCGCCCCCAATAATTTTGTCTAGTACACGCAATATTAGCCATATGAGCAACACATTTTCTCAGAATGAGAGATTTGTGTCCACTGAATGATTCAACACTTTTAAAAATCCTCTCATAATCTCTTTAAACTGAACAATCCACAGAAGGACTTATACAAACTCACTGTTGTTGAAAACCTCTTCACCCTGGTTGTTATAGAAAGATTCTACATCTAGACCTGGACATGTCAAGAAATGTAGTTAGCAGCATAGATTAAAATGTGTGTTTTGACATACTTTTATATGTACTTTCTATATATATTGTTATATCTATATCTTCATGGCCTCTCTTTCCATCAATATTTTGCTTTCCTTATAGGCTATTCCATATGAAACCAAATGAGCCCACTTTTGCAAGTCTGAATATAGGATGTTCCCGAATTTCTTTTATTCATTACATTTTTGACATCTACAATTCAAATGAAGAACTGAGTGAAAAGATGCCTTTTTTTTTTTTTTGTAGACACTCTACTGGGTATGTTTCATTATTTCATGGTATTCCAAGTCTCATTTTTTAATTGTTTCTGAACAGCAAGTTATCATGTACTGACATAAATGAAAGTTTCCCAGGGAACATTTATAACATTTACAGATAAAATATGTAGCGAAACTCATAATTAAAAGAGAACAAGAGGCAAATGTACACAAACGGAAACACAGGAGATTCTATCTTAACATGGATGGAATCAGATGGAAAACCCACTTATTTTACTCTGAGGATGACTGAACACTGGCACACGCTGCCCAGAGCAGTTGTGGAATCTTTATCCTTGGAGATCTTCACAAGACATCTAGACATGGTCCTAGGCAAGTGACCTTATGTGGCCCTGCTTGAGCAGCAGGGTGGGGCCAGGTGGCCTCCAGAGGTCCCTTCCAATCTCAAAAATTCTGTGTGATTCAGTGAAATCAGTGCACAGTTAAAATTTCTGCTTAACAAACATCTGAGCCATTCTGCTGCTTAGAATAAGAGACTGTATCTTTCTGTTGTCGGCTCAGTCACTGCACAGTTAAGCTTTTTTAGACTTCTGTGTGTATGCCATCTGGAGCAGTGACTCTCTGTTTTGAAGTTGTTGGTTTGCTCCAAAAATGCTGTGTCTGTCAAGCCAGTCTCCGAGGATACTTCATGTGAAATATTAAACAAGCCAGGTCCAAACTGCTGCATTGTTATTGATGGTGCTAGGAAATTATCCACTTCTCAGCACTGTCTGCATTTTGTGTAGCTGTTTCTTTTAACCCTTTCATAGAGGAAACCAGTCTTCCCCTTCTTAAAGAACGTTTTTTGCAAAACATCAAGATTCCATTTTGGTGTGTCTGATTTCCTCTGATTTTAATCATTAATCACTAAGCATTCCTCTCTTTATTCTCTAGTAAGCTTATTTCAGGAGGAAATGTGATAGGGCACATCTCCTGAAAAAGACATGGTATGTGCATGTGCATTGGGGAGAGCAGTTTTCCTGGTGACCAGAGTATGGTGCTATTAGGTTTTGTGTCTGTAACAGCTTTCTTTTGAAGTACTTCATAGGCATGAGCATCAAACAAGATACCTCCTTTATTACAGAGACTTACAGTACATCACCTAGTAAGTATCATAATCAGAGTTCTTTGAAAGATAAAAAGTACCTTTGCCTCCCTTTCTATGAAAGAAGTCCAGCTGGTGGTTTTACAAGGGGAATGTGTCCTGGGCATGGGGTTTTTCTGGTTTTTAAGGTTTTTTTTTTTTTCCCCCATTCTTTTATTTCCTTTATGTTCTCTCTCTTCTATTCACTTCTAGTTTCTCTCAGGAAATGGAGTCTGCTCAATCCAGATTATCAGAGTTTAAACTAAATTGCCACATAAATCTTCTAAAGCACTCTTCTGCTTCTTTTCACATCACTAGGATGACAGCTAGTCATCACTCTAAGGAACCTACATATTCTTCATGCTCTAGATCTCCCTGTCTAAATATGTTAAGGATAGACGGATGCTTTTCTCTAACTTTTCTTCAGTTTGAACCCACTTGGTCCTCCCTCCTGGAATTGAAAAGCTGGCATCTTTTGTCAGATCCTTCATGCTTTCTTTTGGCTACATGTTAGTAGGGAGTGAATTAAGTGGTCTATGGAATTCATGAAACAGATTTTACTTTTGGGAGCAAGCAGGCAGAAAAGCATCACAAAGCAATTGCATTTCCTAATAAATTGAAGAAAGAAGATAGGCAAATGGTATCTTCTAAGCAAAAGAACTTGGAAAAGACTACATATTTATAGAATTATAAAAAAGAAAAAAACTTACAAAAAATTAGAGTTTACTGTTATTAAGTATGCTGTTTGCTAAATAAATAAATAAACCATCATAGAAACACACATTTCACTTGTTTGTAGTTCAGACAATTCAAAGACAGTATTATTACACAGTATTACTTCAGTAGTCTTTTATATATGCATTGTAATATGACCCTTGGCTACATGATTGCAGTCTTTATACATTTTTTACTCTATACCTTTGCCATCTTCTGACTCAATGTCTTAGTTGTAGCCTTCTCAGCTGAAGTTTTTTATTCAGTTTAGCTCCTGGACCTGCCTTTGTCCTAGCTAATGTTGCATACTTGCCCATGCCCCCTCATGTAGGCTGACTGTATAAGTCAGCTTCATTCTCCCTGTTGAGGAGAGAAAACTCTCCTAAACTTCAGAAACTTATGTTCACTTTTTAAATAATAATTTCTTTTCTTAATTTAGAGACATAGCAAAATTTGGCTTCTCTACAAAACCGAAACAAAAAAACACAAACAACAACAAAAAGCAAACAAACAAAAACATTAAAAGGGAGGACAAATATTTCCATACACACAGTTGAAACAAGAAGAGATCACAAAACTGATGGATTATCTATAAATTCTATATTAAATTCAAAAAGCTATGTTAATTATATATTAAGTATGCAACATTAAATCTCAAAGTCAGACAATTCAAAGGTTAAGAGTTTCACACATTAACAGCAATTCCTGAAAACAGCATAAAATATATATTTAGTAGAAAATGGAATAAAAATGAAACATGCAGAATAGAATCTCCAACGGAGAATATATAGAACACATGGAATAATAAGCTAAAGAAATCAAGTTAAAAAGTAACTGTATGAAAAGCAATTATGTTTTAGAAACAATAAAATAAAATTTAAAAAATGTACTAAACCATTGAAATTAAAAAAAGAAAAAAAAATCAAGTCAAATCAAATTATTATTACCAACAAATCCTGCAAGTAATTTCTTTTCACTCTCTAGCAATCGGGATATGTGACCACATATACATCATTCTTATGGACTCTTCAGAAACGTTTTACTAAAAAGAATGGCTCCAGGATACAAAGGTAATTATCCTAACAGCTGAAAACTTTAGTTTTCAGTGTTGATCATAAACCTTAAAAATGTAGCAATCTCAAAGCTGAAGCCTTCTCTGTATTTTCCTCCTTATAAAAAAAAAAATCCTACAATTTAAATGCATTCCTGGTTTACAGATAACTATGCTTATATATTAGTTTTAATATTGTGACGCTGTGACTGCTTTTATAATAGGGAACATATGTCTGATTTTTCTCCAGTAAGAAATAGAATTGCAATATGCGAAGTCCCAATTTGTTTAAGTCTTGAAGTATATTTAGATTAAGTAATTAAACCTAACACTTGACTACTGATAAGTTTTTTCATGAAGTCAGCCCATTTTGGTAAGAAATGTTTGACATATGCTGTATGTTAAAGTGGCAACATTAATGGGACTATAAAGCAAACAGAAATCAAACAGCACTGAACAAATACAATAAAGATTTTGTGGCCCCCACATTTGTTTGTAGTATCACAGATGCCATAAATAGATTCTTAATCTATATGTAAATTAGATTATTTCATACTATGAGACAGCATTAAACAACTGCTGGAGTGTCCTTAAAACAGCATTTAGGTGCCTGTAGAAAAAGATGGCTTTTGTACGTGAGCTATGAACCACAAGACAAAACTTTCTCATTCTCTTTAGTTTAGTTTAAACTTTCTCATGGTATTCATATTGTGATATAACTATAGATTTAGGTCCTCTGAATCTTCTTAATGAACAAATGCATGCCTCTCTATTTCAAGACTCACAGATCTGAAATTTTTGCTGTCATGCCTAAACATGACATGTCTACCTTTAGAAACACATGAACTCTTTTGCAACATCCGTAATGCCTCTACTGTATTTCACTGGTATTTCAGGAAATGTTTTTATAGTAATTAACAGACTTTTACGCCTGTAGAAGCGCACAACAAGGAACAAATTGTAATCCATCCTTTCTACTGTGAAGAAAACTGTCCCTCACTATTGCATGCACTTCGTCCTGCTGGCTTTGCAAGCTAGTCTCATCAGGAATGACCAGGACAATTCCTTTAACTTTCCTCATGTATCCAGCCAGTGAGCCACTGTTTTCTGATTGAATATCACCTTCTAGCCTCCTGCCCCAAAGGTGCTAAAAGGAAGTCTTTCAATGTTCACCAGTCCTCCTGTGGTTTTCCAGTGCATAGCTGAATGATCTAGCTGCTTGGAGCTGCTTAAAAATACTGGCTGCATTGCATCAGTTGCACTACAAAGTTCAAGTCTTGATTCTTTGTTTTTCAGCTCATAAAAGAGGATAAACTTTGTCCGTTACAGCTGAGCCGATGTAATCTAATCCTTCCTCTCTGAGTGATTTCAGGTAGACTTCTCCCCTAGACAGACATTTCTGCTACTTACAGACAAATCTGATATACTGAGCTTCTGAAAATTGAGTATTTTCCTTCTGCTGTGGGACCCTCTTTGGGCCTGCAGAACCTCTGTGGGTCACATCCAAACAAATGTGTTTGCTCTTAAACTATTTGGACAATATCCCCATACAGGCCATCCTGTCAATATTAGGCTGTAGATTCAGGGTAATATTTTTAAAGAAAAAAATATTTATATATTAGTTGCATTCAGTCATTCACAGTGAAATGCTAACAGAAAAGATCTATGTTTGTTAGAACTGTAAATCAAATATGATAGATAAGAGAGAGCTACAGAAGGATAACAAGAAAAAAAAGTTACAGTAGTGTTTTCTTCAAATTTCCAAAGGTAAACAGGGATGGATTTTTAAGCACAGTTTCTTAAACATAGTGCTTGGACAGACAATCTACTTGCATTCCAGAGTATATTAACTATTGAGTTGAAACAACAAACTCGAAAACAAACAAACAGACAAACCACAAATAAAGACCCCCAAAACAAAGTCTTCCATGTCAAAAGAGGACTGTAAAAAAAAACAAACAAAAGCCCCCAATAAACAACAAGAATGCCAACCCTTAAGATCTGGTATGATTGCAACAGAAATTTTAATTTGAGATGTGTTTTCCTATTTGTATGTATGCATTTGCAAGAAAGGATCAGAGGAAAGAGGCATACCTGTATGAGTTATAATTTAATTTGCCAGTTATTTATAATCAAGTCTTTCTTGGCAGGTAATAATTGTCATCGAGAACCTACACGTGCACCAACCATTAATTGATTGTTAGTCAGCACTGACAGTTTGCCTGCATAAAGGCAGCCTGGAGATGACCTGTATTACTTTTGAAATACCATCAACATGCCACATTTCCAGAAACTCTTCTACAGTTATCTATTTTAGAGAGTAATATTTGAAAAGACAAGAAAAGAGAGAAAAACAACAAAAGATAAAATTAGAACTGCTTGCTTAAGTTCATATGTAGATATTTTAACAAGATTTCTATTTAAATGCTATGAAGTTTTCCATATATAGATTAAGGCTTTATTTTAACTTCTGACAAAGAAAGTAATTAAGACATCATCATGCACTTATATGGAAAACCACTAGCCTTGGATTACATGTATGGCCAAGAAAAGAAACAAAACTGATAGATGAGTCTGCCAATGCTAGCCTAGCCTATTGAAAATAACCCATCTGAACACAACAATAGAAATATACAGAAATATACAGAAAAAGGGTGATATAAAACTTTTACAATAGATATTTTCAGTAAATGATGCATTTTTGGAGACATACCTTTCCATTCTACAATTCTTTAAAAATTTTTTTCTCCAATACATCTAAAGGTTGCCTGCCTTAGTTGTATATTTTATGTTACTATTTCTTCCTCCAATCACAAAGCTATGTAGACTGTAAAGTATATAGAATATTAGGGATATAAAACTTTCAAGATTTCAGCTTCCTTTATGAATAACAAAGGTAAAAAACCATAAAAGTAAGTTTAGGTTCTATAGAATTGAGAGAAATATATTCTCTTTTGAATAACCACTGCCTCCTTTTGAAGCAGGACATAGACCACTTAGATATTATGTTAGTTATTTGGTATAGATTAAAGAAATAAGCAAACAGACTTCCTTATATATGTGTTTAATTACAAATGGCATGATCGCATTTAAAATATGGTATACAATGATTTAAAATGGCTTTTGTTGTAAATGGAAATAATTTTACATGTCTTGAATGTATCTTTTATACACATGTATTGAATAGAATATATTAAGAAATAAATAGCTACACACACATAGTGGTACACCAGCAGAAGAGCAGGGCAGGGCTGAAGATGGAAAATGTTGTTACCTTTACACCAATAGGAGCATGGTATGTGTACTGTATCCACCAAAAATGAATCAAGAGTAACCAGACAGATGCATCATGTCCAAAAGACCTCAAGTCTAACAGTGGTCTTGGAGTGGTCATTGGTTATTTTTATAGTAACTTTGTGAAGCACAAATAACTGGAAGGTTTCAAAGAGCCCAACTGAACACTCTCTACCTTTTCCTACCCTTTCCTATCATATATTGGTCTCAAAATCATGCACTGTTATATTGACAACTATTTCCAGTCACTGCAAAGACTAAATACCCATGCAGTTTATGAACATATTCCGTATTAGGGGACCAGCAAAGTAAGCAACATATATCCACATTTATGGCCTAAAGTCCTTCCACTGCATTGCTCTTCGCTTCATAATATTTTCTTTAACTAATATAAAATACCATAATTAACTCCTATTACATTTTTCCAGTAATCCACGCTTTATGAAATGGACATGAGGAAAAAAGCAGTGTCTTACACCTGAATGACAATTGCAAGTACTATCAGATTTTTAATTAAAAATCATTGGTAGACATTGTAGACATATTCCAGGTGAAATTTGCTTTCATTATATGCAGATAGAAGTACAAAAAAAGTGGCCAAAAAAAAGGCAAGATTTCAATTAATTTTCAAGACAAACCATGTTCATGATTATCAGTGAATTCATAAATTTTTCATGAAAAATTATGTCTTTAAAATTGCTGGGGAACAAACCCCCAACAGAAAAAACAGATCAGATATCCAGCACTCTAACAATTCGCTCAAAGGAGCAGATATTAAAATGAAGCCTGAGTCATATTATTAATTATTTTGTAATTTCTGTAAGTGATTCATGGTATGATTTGATCTTCACAAATTCCTAGGAGCAAAAATTATGACTTTGTTCAGTTTCAGGAAGTAAATGATTTTGCTATTGAAAAGTAAATTGTTCTAATTTCAGAACAATTTCCAAGGCTGAGCTCCTCAGTACTGACTTTCAATTGTTCTTATTTAGCTCCTTTTTCTTTTATACCTGATTTAATATATTGACATAAAGATTCAGATTTATTCCTTCATTCGAATGGAATCTCTTCTGCTTTTTTAATACCACATGATTGTCTCCTGCTCTTTAAAATAACTTATTAAGTAACTTTACTAAACTACTTAATTTAGTAAAATGGGGGGAAAGTTTAAAAAAAAAAAATATATATATGTGTAATAGAATGGAACTGTATCTGAGATTAAAATTGATTCCAAAAGCACTGTTATAGTCAACATTAACCCTCGATTTATGGTGAATCATAAAGGTCATTTATAAAACATATTTCATTCTTCAATGTTTTGATTTTATGAAGATTACTGGGGATATTTTCATTTTAATATCCAAACACCCTGAGATATAATATTTGGTTTCCATTAGCAGCATGTGCGTAAATTCCTCTTGTATTTACGATGCTATTGGAGCTATTGGTAGACATCTTGTCTTTAAAGGTAGCTACTTTATAATATAATTATTGCTACACACAGAAATTTCTTAGAGTGTGTTTGTCATGGGTGAAATTAGAAACATCACATAGAATGTGATGAATACTTATATATACTTACCTCCTTTTCTATTTGGAAAGGATTTAATCTGTGATGAAAAACTAGTAAGCAAAACCAAAGATGTGTATGTCATACCAATGTAGAAACATGATCATAGTCACAAATATGTTTTTATCTTCCCTACCTGTTTTTGGTTTTTTTTTTTAGAAATATCTTATTTTCATTGTTAGCTGCACTTACTCCCAAGAGGAAAAATCAAAACATTGTGTGTTTATAGTACCACCCATTATTCACACTTTGTACTCAATCAAATAATTAGCTGCAAATTCAGCAATTTACACAAATTACAGTAGAGCTCAACAAAAGATGTCGTGTAGAAGAGAGCAGCTTTAGTGTATGTGACTCAGAAATGTGTCACTGAATCCTTATTTCTGCACCTTTCCATCTGACTTGTTTCTTTACTTGCTCATTTACAACACTGAAGGTGTTTGAAACAATTTTATACAATTACGCATTTATTTTAGTTTCATCAGATTCTTTGCTAAAAATAAATAAAAATTGCCTCTTCATGTTCTCCAAATAATGTGACTATTGGATGGAACAAAAACCTGGAAGTGCCAAGAGATGATTTCAATATAAGAGTTTGGTGGAAATACCAACTTAAAATATTCCGTGTCCTTGCAATGGGGACAAAAGATGGGATTACTCATTTTAAAACCTGAATCAGCTTGCTGTTCCCACTCACCAAATGACTCCACCAGTAGCTGCTGCCAACAAAATGTGGCTGGTTAAGGAGGCACAAACAGTACGGATGGAACAACAAACAGTCGTGGTATGGAACAGTGAACAGTACAACAGATATTTAGGGTGCAAGAGGGAAAAAAGCTACTAAGGCTTTCCATGAATAGTTTGATGTAAACATAGAGAGTTTGGAAATGCCTGACTTACTTTTTTTGTAAGCTTTCTGTATAGTGATGAAGCCAGATAAGTAACTGCACTTTTCCACTGGAGTTCATGGTTCGTAAAGCTGTCACCACTGACACTTGCCTGATAGCACTGGGGAAATGACCTCTCACAGCACAAGAATGCAGCTTGAATTGCTTTGACTATGGGTGTCTTGGGACATTGCTAAACATTTTATCCAGGAACCAAGTCCTGTCAGTTCTTAAAACAACTGGAAAAACTGCTCCGTGATACAGATGCTACTCTACACATCTTTTAGACTACTAATCTCAATTCCGTTTAAAAAAAACAGTGGCATCTGAACTGACAGCTCTACTAATTCTTGCTGAAAGTATTCTTAAATTAATTTGCATTATGCATAATTCAGTGTTGGAAAAGACAAAACTTGATTCTAGAATTAGTTGAAATAATGTGCCGAAAAAAATTAAGAAATAATGAACCTCTTATCTAATTTTAGCTTTAACTGGAATGACCTTTTGCACATAAAGTGTTCTTAGGAAATTTTAAAACAAGTTAAACCTAGTCAGAAAGACTCCTACTATTCCCTGAAATATAAGTATTTTGTGTTTGCATGTTAGTAGCCCAAAATTGGAGGAGTGCTTCAGAAAATATGTGTTGGAAATTTAAATCTTCTGTTTCTCCATAATGTTCAAGATTCACAATCAGACTATTTTGGTAGTGATTGCCCATAGAGAATATCCACTGAGTAGATGTCAGAGACTGAAATGTTATGGTTTCATGGCTCAAACATTGTTAGGAAGGACTTTTTTAATCTTTATAAAGAAGCTGTGACCACCGAAACCCACCCTTCAGTCCCTGAAGATGCCTCCTGAGGGAAACTTTGGACTGTGAGTTAAGACACCTAAGATAAGATAAAGGTGACACTGTTGTTCAATCATCTCCGGTCTAAGAAAAAGCAGACAAGGCTGAGGGAGAGGAATGGGGGACAAGAAAGCCAAACCCAGCAGATGTACTGAAAATCATCCCTGGCTGGGTTCAGGGTAGGGGAGACCACAGCCCAGAGGCCCATCTTCTCAGGCCAGGTTTGCACAGACAAGGGGGGAGGAGGAGAGTTTTGGGCATGTGGCATAACCTCTGGTCAGAGAGTGAACACCCATTCTCCCTCACACAAACTGCAAAACTCATCTGTAAAGCCCTCCCCACCCCGGAAAGGCCACAGCCATGGACTTCACGTGAGGGGCAGCTGAGGAGGTGTCACAATCCATCAAAGACCCCCAGCATGCCCCCAGACTCATTCCTGAGGCTTTGCACCACAGGACTGGACATGATGCGAAGTGAAGCAATAGATCCAGAGTCTGCTGCAGGAGACGGTGTCAAACTTGTCCACCCTCTGGACATTCCCACCTGGCTTAAACATGTATTAATCCATTGGACTCTATGTTTTTTGGGGGGATCCTCCCCGCCAAGAAGATCAGATGGAGAGGATCAACAGGACATCATTAGGATCCACTGAATGATGACATTTTCCTTAATCTGTCCTGTCACTATCTTTCTGTGCCCCCATCTCTTTTCTATTTCTTTCTCTTTTTCTCCCTCTCTCTCTCTCTCTTTCATTTATTAATGTTAGATAAAATCCATAATATTGACTGGTGTATGGTCTCATTTACACCTTAATTTGGGCAGAGGCACTTCTAATAATTTTAGTAATTGGTTCATAACAGTAGAGCTATGACTTTTATTATGGGCCTAAGTACAGTAATGATCTAACAAGGACTGGACTTTCCACTGTCCAATAGTCATGGTCTAAACCTGGAGAGTTGTAGCAAGGAAAGGAGGCACCATCACATAAGGAACTGCAGCAATAAATGAGCAGTAGTTTAATGAAGAAAGTTCTGGAATTAGGTTTTATTGGTGGTTAAATAATTGAATGTTGCTCATCAAATCACACCAAACCTCTGTCAAGAGGTTTTCACTTTTGATATCTGGACAATTAGTACCTGTTTTATTGTTTTCTTTTTTAACTTCAAAGGAATGCAAGGGAACAGTATCACTTCTAAATCTCATTGCAAATGACTATACTATGAAGTTGAGGCTGCAAAAAATAATTTAAAAATATTCTTTTTGGATGGAGGGTCAGAGCAAAATATCTACCAGAATTAGAACTGAAATGGGATTGAATTCTGGTCATCCCTCTACAAAACAAATAATTTGACTGTGATTATATTAAGACAAAAGCATGCAGCTCACTTTTATATGCTCCAAACTGAAAAAAATTCGTGAATAAAAGAAAGCAAAAGGGGAAAAGATAGCAGTGTCCCAGGTAAATCTGCACTTCTGTGGTGATAATGTATTCCTCTGATGCAAAATTTGTTCACCACTTCACCCTCCGTACATGCACACTCACCTAGGTAAATGAATTCATTACTTAAAGTTATAAATACAATGGATACATGAAGATAGGGGAGATTTACTTGGGCAACAATAACTATATACTTTTAAAACCTCCTTTTTGTGTAATATTTATGATGTACAATTGTAGTTTAAAGTGTGTATAATTCAATGGTATATCATGTTACATAACCTAAATGTAATATATACTCTAATAGTTAGTGTTCCCAATGTATACATATATGTCTTAATATGCTGAAGTATACCTTATATGTATTACCTGCATATATATAACTGTATGATATATATTACCTTTACATATAATACTATAATTGATTTAAATATATTTCTCATAGAATCATAAAATGATTTGAGTTTGTAGGGACAACAAAAACCATCTAGTTCTAGCCCCCTGGCATGCACAGGGGTACCTACACTAGGTTGCTCAGAATTCCATCCAGCCTAACCTTGAACACTTCCAGGGATGGGACATCCACTTCTCTGGACAACCTGTTCTAGGGCCTCACTAACCTCACAGTAAAGAATTTCTTCCCAATATTCATTCTAAAACTACTCTGTTTCAGTATGAAGCCATTCCCCCTTTTCCTGTCAGTACATTCCCTTCAGCTACTGGGAAGGTAACCATTAGGTCACCCAGAACCCTTCTTTTTCCAGGCTGAACAATCCAATTCTCTCAGCCTTTCCTCCTAGGAGAGGTGCTCCATCCCTCTGATCACCTTGGTGGCCTCCTCTGGACTCACTCCAACAGGTCGATGTCCTTCCTGTGCTGGGGACCCCAGAGCTGGATGCAGCACTGCAGGTGGGGTCTCAGAGGAACAGAGGGACAGAATCCCCTCCCTGGCCCTGCTGCCCACGCTGCTTTGGATGCAGCCCAGGACACGTTTGGCTTTCTGGGCTGTGAGTGCCCATGGCTGGGTCATGTCCAGCCTCTCACTGTCCTCTAGACAGGGCTGCTCTCCATCTGTTCATCCCCCAGCCTGCATTGACACTGATGGTTGCCCTGACCTAGGTATAGCACATTACACTTGCTCTTATTAAACCTCAAGAAATTCCCATGGGCACATTTTTCAAGCCTGTCCAGGATTCTGGATGGCATCCAGTCCTTCAGGTGTGTCAACATCACTCAGTTTGGTGTCATCTGCAAACTTGCTGAGGGTGCACTCAATCCCTTCATCTATGTCATCAATAAAGATATTAAATAACATTGGTGTGTAGGTATATACACATATATACAAAAAAAAAAAAAAAAGAGCCTTAATAAAATAAGGAAATTATACAGTTCATTGAGAAGACACTGACACATAGGTATCACTAGTGCTTTCCAAAGGTGAGAAAATGCAGCAATGGCTGACATAGCCCCATCATAACAATTATAAAGCCCTGACAAATTTTGTTCACAAAATTATGTAGAACTGGATAGTACACATGTACACATACATAACCTACATCAGAAGTTTCCCAGAAAAGCAGTCTAAATGATCCAGTGATTATAGATCTAATATAACTGGGATGAGTATAGAGGGAGTTTTCAAGACTATTATATTCTAAACAGGACTGAAAGAAACTGTGAGAGTCAGCCTGTATTAAAAAATAAAGTATTGTAATTTCAAAGAGAGAAAGTATTGAGAAAAAATGTTAACAGGGAAAAACGTTCACATTTCATCATCATACACTGTCAGTTCAGTATAGAGTTTGCTGCACTTAAGAAGGGGATGAATCAAATAAAGGAAACAGCTATTCAAATTATTTGCTTGGTCAGGGAAATCAATGTAGTTTGAGTTCTAGTCTCTGCAGATCACAGTTCTTCTCATCCCCTCCTGAAAATGGAATGCAGTATTCTGTGCATCTTACTTGTCTTTTGAAGCTTACAGAATTAGCCTTTTCCATATAGACATTCTCCTCTCAAAACTTGAAACCAGTTTTCATATTCTTGCAGAGAAATTTGCATTTCTACCCAAAGGGTTTCTTGGCATTTACAAAAATCTCAGAAGAGAAAAATAATTTGTTTTATTTATCAATAAATTCCTTCAAACATGGAAGAAGAAAATAAACTTTATTCTCATGAAAAAACAGGAGAAATATTTATTTTGAAAAAAAACCTGTTTCTAGTTATGACTTGATAACATTTGGTACATACCTCAAGCACATGCTTCAGCATTTACTTGCTCAATATTATGCTCAAAAGTCGTGAAAGTTAGACATCATTTCAATGAGCAGCTTAGAAAAACAGTGCCTGCATTTTTCTCTAACAATCCGCTACCCAGTCAAACATGGCAAAGCGCACAATGGTGTAATACACAAAAGTAAATGTCATATTTTTCCTATATTTTCATAGACCAACTGTATTCTGATTAAATAACTGTTTAACGTAGAAGATTATATTTTTAATATTTTCAATGGGTTCATGCATAAATATAAAAAAGATAGGCCTTATTATTTGGTGATTATACTCACAAAATATTATTTATATTGTAAGAATTGTTTTCTAATGTAAAGAATAAAATAATGCAGTTAACTATAAAGCAATTTCCTGTTGATTTTGGGAGTCTTAGAAGAAATCCATCTGAAAACTAACAGTTCAAATTAATGAAAAGAGAATAGCAGTCAGCAAAAATGTAAAATACTGATTACTTGGTATTGTCATATATGGTATTGCATTTGGTTTATTATATGATGTTCACAAGAGGAAATGATTGGTAATCTAATAGGACTTTGCATTTAATATTTCACATAATGTAATGTGTGAAATATCACCAGTGTATCTGAAATGAGGATAAGCAAACTGAATGCAGAAAAGTGCAAATTTGGGTCTATCGTTGAAAGATTTTTCAACATCTTGATAGTATAAAATGCAGAAAAAATGTATGTGGAAAAGAAATCAAGCATTTTTAGTATTCCAGATTATGCATAGATAAATTTGACTATGGTAATCTGAACACAAGTTATAGGCCATTTGAAACCCATGTGATTTTGGATTGAAGTCAGATCAGTGGTACTGTGACATGTTATTTAATAAGGGGGTAACTGATCTGAAGACTAGAAGTCTTAAAGTATTTTCATGTCGTTTTGAAAAATAGAAATATTTTCTTCAGGGTTGGATCTACTACTGAAAATAAGATACTTTTAACACCTGCAGTTATTGATAGAGCAAGGATTGTCATACCTGCCATACTCCGTCATTGATCAAACACTACGTTATGTACGAGAACAGCTGACTATTTCAAGGTTCCAGACAATACATGGGAAAATACATGGAGAAGCCTTTGAGTAGTCATCTAATTCAGTGTTTTACTATGGTTAGTATGAACTGAGTTAAAGATACAAACAACATTAAAGCACATGATTATCCATCTTTTTAATTCAGTACTATGTAAACCTGTATATTGATGACATGTAAAAGAACTTGGACAACAGGATCTGGTACCTTGAACATGGAGAGGTTATTCCAAACAGAGTTTGAGAATTTAGGGAGATAAAAGAAGATTAAAATATTAATAATTTTTATTCTGTATGTACAAAATAGCAAAATAAATCTATAATGACACAAAAGAAAGGAAACAAAACCAGTTTTTCTCACAGATGATAAGTTATATAACTTGAAAAATGTAAAGTCGAAGGATCTCATAGAAATCAGAATCATTGTGAGTTTGAAAAAAAAGGATTGTTAAAGTTAGGGTTTCTGATAAAAAATTTCAATTAATTCTTCCTGGACTAGGGCTATAGCATCACTGGGAGAGCTGGTAATGAGAGCTGAAAGGACATGGGCGACTGGCCCTTCAGTCATATCTGAAAGGAATTGCGAGTGTCTTTTTGCAATGTAGTATCAGAATGCCAAACTGACTGTCCAGGGCTACTTAATAAGTTGAAAAGGAATGAGTCATCTAAATGAACATATGGATTATCTGGCACAGTATAATGTACTCAGGTGGTTACGGCATGAAGGTCAGACTGATAGTGAGAAGATTTTTAAATCACATTAAAAGAGAAGCAAAATTTAAGCGTAAATTATAACCATCCTTTATTACTTGCTAATATATTGTGAAATGTTAATTTCATATTTGAAAATACATTATGTACTGTATAGCCACAGAATTTGAGTGTATTATTTTGATAAAATACATTTACAGTAAAGACTATTCTATTCTCTTAAGTCAAGTTGGTAAGATTTTATGTATGCTATCCATGGATTATATCTAGCAACTCACTTAAAAGTTACAGTTGCCAAAAAGAATAGTTATTAATCTTTTGTGAGTTAGGTCTAAAGAACATTAATCCTACTTGGAAGATATCACCAGGGAAAAGTTAAGAAATTTATGTTGAGGTCATGATCGATATCCTTGATTTAACTAACAGAGAAAAACTCTAGCTTCCCAGCATCTTCTTGTGCCAAGGAACTTAACCTAGAGAAAAAGACAAACCTTACTGTCTCATTTATTTACAATTATAACACGGTAAAAAAAAAGTTTCAAGTGAGAGGGCATAACCAAGGGAAACAAGACATTTTGCATAGAGACATATAAATCCCAAGGCAAAGGTAATCAGAGTCACAGTTCTTAATTGTGGGCTGAATATACATGTATATGTTGACATGCATACAGAAAGAATTTAGGAGTCCTGAGAAGGAACTGAGAAATTATCATAAAAGACAGGTTTAGTAGCTCTAACATTCTGAGGATTTGTTTATTTTGACTTTCTTTAATAAAATTAATTGTGAGTTTTCTTTAATGAAATTAGGATTGATAAGCCCTGAATTTTTGTTACACTTAAATTTAATGGTCAGTTAACCAGGAAATTTTAATGTTTAGGATTCCATTTTCATTTGTGTTTCCTAATGCCTCACTATAAAATATTTCTTCACTTTTTTCCTCTATACTATGTTATTCTTTTGCTGTATGTTTTTGTAAAGAAAATAGGAGATGAAAGCTACTTTTAATGATTAGAGAGAGGCATGATCAAACTTAGAATACTACAAAAATATACACCTTTATACCAAACTAAAATACTATGGACTTAAGTAAGGTTAGAATTACCCCTGTTTGAAAAAATTCATCTGTCATGAGAAAACAAATGCCAAGAGGGGTGGCACAAATAGCATTGTTAAGCGTAACTTCAGACATGAACATGTCTCAATAATGAATAACAGAATCCCATTTATTTCTACAACTTCAAAACAACTATGGAATTCACGCAAAAGCAGCTGAAAGAAAATCAAAAGCGCACATGCACACTCCGTCTTCAATTCACGTTCCTTCCAACAATGTCATATTTGCCACAAATTATGTAACCATAACATACAGATAATTTTCCTTCATTCCATTGGACAACATATATAAAGGAACCTTACCTCCCTGTCAGGAGGTGTAAACTTAAACATCTCCATTAATCAAAATTATTGTCAAATTTAATAGCTTTGACCAGGGTCAGTCTGCAGTACTGTCAGCTGTAAGTTACATGCACAATATAAGTTTCAGTGCAAGAGATTTCACAGCAAACTATGAGAAAATTTGTTTTTTTCATTTGTCAGTTAGATCCTAGGTCTTCTAGTGCTTATGATCATCTTGTTTATGATAATTTGTAAACTTCAGTACATCAAGAGCAAAAGCATTTTACAGAAGTGGGTAGTATTTGTTCAAAATCTTTGTGCTAGTACTACTGTCTGTCATCCTATTTCTATTAATCTTTTCCATGAACAGGTATCCAAAAAATTATGAAGAACTGTTTAGATATGCTAAACATTACATTAGATGGTTTAAGCAGATACTGCTAGGGAAGAAGCTACAAATACTCACAACAGCCTCTTTTCTTCAGCTCACTGAATTTCTACTGTGATCTGAGTTGAACCAAAATCCATCAAGGGCCATTAAAATATAGTACATGTGGCTCAATACTGAAACGTATCTGCACGGTTTCTACCAAGCAAAGAGCAACTGAGACTTTCTTCAAGACGCTATCATTACTTGTCTTACCAGCTTTCTTCATTGTCTTAAGACACTTAAATAGTAACTGGTGGAAATAACAAAGAGTCCAAAGATTTTTATTTAATGTCTTTCAGCTGATGACCATAGTTCCACTAAATATGGAACTCAATGATTGTAGGGCTACATAAACAGACTGCTTTGGGTCTCTTTGTCCCTAAACTGCCAATGAGTTGCGTAGAAATGCATAGCTTAAATTGTTCCATGTTCCCCTTTCCAAAAGATTGTAGAGTGTAGATTTAGGCAACTGCTCATCTATAACCAGAGACCTTTTCTCTGTGATTCTCCTTTGAATTGTTCTTCAGTATGTATGTGTGCAACAAGGAAGGAGAGAGAAAGAATAAATGGATACTAGTGTCAGCAAAGATGCGGACCCGGCTGAGTTATGGCATTTTTTAGACTAAGATGTCTTGCTTTATGGGTGCATTTCTGAGAGTGACTCCTTGGTGGAGGGCAATGGTTTCTACAACTATAAGTAGAAAAGAGAATATTATTACAAGAACATCAAGTGAAACCTTTAGATGGTTAGATAATGATTGAAAGGGTGAGGTTATTTCTTTATGATTTACTTATACCCACGTACATATCCATTACTCTTAGTAGCTTTAGCCATAAATGCTCCTTTTCTTTTCTATCTCATTTTAGCATTGTAAAATTTCTGCAAGTCTCGTGATAAGCAAAAGGAAATAAATTTTTAGTATGGGCATTAATCCAATGCAACTTTTTTTTTTCCTAAATTCTTTAGCAATCTGCCATATAGCTTAGATGGATGAGCGCATGCAACACAAAAATTGTTGTGTCACCTATTCATTTTAAAAAGGAATAAACTCTTAACAGGAGATCAATGCTTAGTGAGTAGTACCCTGAATTGTTTTAGGTAGAAGAAATCAGACATTAATCAGACATTTTTATTGCAATCTAGACTTCTTCAAGTCCTGCCAGCGTTACTGTAAGTTATTTTCTAGTAAGAAGCTGATATCTTGAAACAAACTTCCAGGAAAGCAGTAATTTAAAGAATTATAGTCAGTAGTGCTGTGTGTTAGAGGCATATCAATATTACAATAATCCAGAGATGGATGAGAAATTTGATTGGCATCAGTAGCGAGAATCAGGAAATTGTAAGTATACAACAGAGGATAAGCAGGGAGAAACAACTACTTAGGGAAGCTACTTATTAGCTAAGAAGGGCTTTGACATAAAATCAAAACAACCACAGCAAACTTGCATGTTTCCTGCTATAATATTCATTTAAACACTCAGTCCACAGCCAGTGAGACTTCAGCTACTTTGAGCTTGATGCTGAAGTGTGAATGCTTTGCTCACACATAGCAACCAAATGCAGTCACTTTTAGCAGCAGCCTGGGAAGAAATTGCACAGAAATCCATGTCTGTGTCCATAATCAGAGCAGCACGACAATGGTTTACTGATTTTTACTGACCAGACACATAGAGTTAGTCACATCAGACCAGTTATTCTATGTAGTAGAACGGTACAAAACTCTAACAAGTGTCATCCAAATCACTAGAAATGCAATTCCTCTCTTCAGTATATTTGCTTATTAACCTATATCAGCAGGCAACCGTCATACTGGATGGAATGGCAAAATAATGCAGAATTAGCATATTACCAAAAAGTATTCGTCGCACCAAGAATTAATAAACACATTAAAATATATTAGTTGCTCACATCATCCATGCATTAATGTAATGCTTCCTCCCTGTATTATTTGGATTATTCCTTATGGCATTTTGCATTTTGTCAAGCAGCATGTTCTATGCCCAAAACACTGTTGCTAATTTTAGTAATCTACATAGATATCTACAGTGCCTGTACTGAAAATGACTCCCTGGAGAAGACAGTGTTTATCAGCGATGATGAAAGATGGGACAACACTCTATATTTCACTGGTTTGGCAATAAGCATAGTACAGAATTTGCATACCAATGATTTTCAATATTTACTTATCTTTCATGCAGATTTACTTATCCTTTCCGTGCTATCAAAATAATATATGCTTTTGAATCTTTTTTTCCTAAGTTTTCTTCTAGGGTTTCAACAAATTTATATTAACTTTTTCATATATCATCTTTATCATCACCTCTATGAATTGTACATACATATATATATGTGCAACTTAGTGACCTGTACATATTAGTCACTAAGTCAATGTATCCACACAATACAAAACAATGAGGTTGCCCCCATGTATAAAACTGATATATGTATACATTTATATTTTAATAGTTTTTTAAAAATTTCACAATTTCCCCCAAAATATATTTTAAAATATTACATCCTAAATTAGAATTGAAAAAAACCTCCTAGGTTGAATCTATAATTATTGGTGTCATATGAGGGTCTCTACTGACTGCAAATTTCTTAGGTAGGTAGAAAGTAAAATCCTTCATTCTGATAATTTAAAAAATAATTACAAAAAACAGATTCATTTCTTTTTGACATTGATTTCTAGTCAATTGCAACCTGTAACTCTTAAAATACTTTTTGAGATTAGAGTACTTTACAATCAATACATTTTGGGGCGTATTCATCCTTACAAGAAATCCTTTTTGAATGACCCTGAAATTTGAAGTCAACAGTGCGTTAATTAGCTCACTGTTTTGCCACTCCAGACAGCTAAAATTTATCTCATGATAGCTTTCAAAAAATATTTAAATATCTAAATAGAGTGATGTATTATAGTAATGTATAATATGTAAATATTATGTATCTAAATATAGTGATATATTTATTTCAATAAACAAAGGTGTTAATATCTCTGTCGGTAAAGATGTATTTTTGGATGTACATTCTGACCTAATTTATGAGGTGCTCTTCTAGTAAGTTGTACACTTGCCCAGTTGGAATAGAGATCTCCTAAATCAGACAATAAGTATGTGCTACCACCTTGAACAGTTAGCACCAGGCTAAAGAACAGCAAACCAAAAACCAGAATAAATCGCTGTTTTAATAACTATTCCTTGGTTAGCTTTTAGGGAACCTGTGTTTTTTAGTATATTCCTAATATAATCTGGAAAAGGCATTAAACAATGACAAATACATTATTATATCAAAATTATTTAGAAAGGTTAAAGTTGACAGCAAAGAGTTGCGGAAGTGTCTTATCATACTAAGTAACTGAAACATAAAATGGCAGAAGAAATTCAGTATAATCAGTGTAAAGAAAAAAATATGGGAAAAAGTTTAATTGTGGAAATACATGAAAATGAGTTCTAAACTATATCCTAGAAAAAAAATTAGGGTCATTGTGGTTAATGTTATGAAAACAGTTCCTAACAGCAATTGAAATTGTGAGATATTAGAGAATAGGAAAAAAACTGTACAAGAAAATCATAAACCATTACTGCAATGTTTCCTAATTGTGTAATTTCAATGTATCTTGAATGCTGAAGATCTTTCAGGTCTCCCCAACTAAAAGGAAAAGTATAAGTAAAAAAGAAGTATGAAAAGACTTGTGTATAAAGAGCTATTAAATTAACTGGGATTCTTTACCTAGAAAAGTGAATTATTGGAGAAGAATATATGATTGCAATAGAGAGAGATAAGAGTTATTCATTATTTCCCACAATATTAAACCCTAAAATAATCAAAGGAAATATTCAAGAACTTTTCTTGACCTGAACTGAAATTTGGAGGTTTTTTTCACTCAATGTGCAAATGAATTGTGAAACTTCTTGGCAACATGCTGTGCCAATATAAGTGCTGTAGTAGTTATTAAGTGATATCAAACAGAAGGATGTAGAGACAAATTCCAGTTCAGAAGGTACTAAACTACAGTATGTCAGAAGCTGTGAGGTTAAACTGAGTGAAGCATTAATTTATTCTCGCATCCACAATTGACCACTGTCTAACACAAGATGTTGAAGTAGAAGTCTTTTATGTTGCCCATTATCGTTGCTTTTATGATCACTTCACAGTCTGATCCTTTCTTGAAGTTACACATTTGACTTGTGCATTTTTGATATGGGCCTGTGCATGAGTAAAATTAATAAACTGAAAACCATGAAATTTGTATGGCTCTATCTGCAGATGTGCAAAGGACTTGTATCTTGTTTTTAGCTATTGTTAATTGGATGACAATCCTATAGAGTCATAGTGCTATAGAGAGTTATAAATAGGGATGAGAGTGAAAGACAAGACCCACATAAATAATCTGCAAAATCCTTCCCTTTGCCATAAAGTTACAACCTGAGTACAAAACTTGATTTTCTCAATATATGCCATTCAAAAGACGCATAAATTGCCGTGGTAAGTACTGCATTCTGGTTAACATTTTAAGATCGTCACAAAGCTGAACACATAAGCTAAGAGAAATTCAAGTTTATAGAAGTGGCAGATTTTTTTTCTCCCTAAATCCTGCAGAAGATTGACAAAGTACAGCTTCAGAGTTTCCTGTGATTCCATTCAAAGTATTCCTGCATGTTTGAAATGTTTTAGCCTGTATAGCTCAGAAAGATAAACTAGTATTGACTCAGGTATTCTGTAAGAAAAGAGAGAAGCAAAAGACCTAAAGGATTGCTATGGCATTTATTCCATCAGTGCAGAGTTGTTCCCTGATGTGTATTTCAGGCATTGGACTACTTTGCCTTGAAAGACTGAGCAATAAGTTGATGTACTACGTATTGCAGCGGATACTATTTTATGGTTTAAAATGAATAAATGTATTAAAAGCATTACCCTAATTTACAGTACTATTTTTCTTGGAAATCCCTCCTTGCATGTTCATCAAAACCGTGCAGATTCTGAAGAAAATAATAGCAACAGATATTTTTTTAAAAAATAAATTAAAATGCTATGTCTTTATATACTTCTGAACTCTTAGACTTTTAGCATGAGTTTTAACATGTTATATTCCTTTCCACTCCTTGTGCATAAGGGAAATTGAATCTTAAGTTCAGATGTCATATTTATCTTACAGCTGTTAAATCTGGTTGAAGAGGTACAGGAGGGTAATGTTTTGTTTTGTTTTTTAAAGCACTAAAGAACAAAAAATGATCCTTATGTTACTACATTTATGCATGCCAATCAGATTGATATATCTTCACCAGATTGAAGAACACTAACTGGTTCTAGCCTGTTGCACCTTGCTCTTCTTCCTGTGCTGATCTGCCAAGAAAAAGTAGGCTTCACGCATAGTGAAGTCAATCCTGTGTGGGTCTCTTTTCCTATGAACAGCGCAAGACAAAATTTAATAAAAATAAATAATTCACCAAGATTAATATAAGCTCCTGATTCCCAAGGACCTGATCTAGGTGAGACAAATCAATAAACCAGTATTTCCTCCAGCAGCACATAAGAGAATGAAAGTAATGGTCCTTTTATAAGGTAAAATAGCAGTGGTGTGTTCACAAAACAGGGCTTTCATATGATTTCTGGGGTTGACATCAGATCTGTAAAGTTAAATTTTATCAAAGGTTGTAGTTTAAAGAATCTTGTGCATGTTCAAATTATTAATTCTTTTCCCATCTTCCTTTGTAACAAGAATATGAAAATTTCCTGAAATACAAATATATTAAACTTCATTTTTGTTTAATACATTTTACTGCAGATTTCCTTTGGTACATATGGCTTTTGAGATGTAGCCAGTGCCTCAGACAAGAAGAGTACTTGTCAAAGAACCTTAAGAGTTTTCTATAAGAAGATTTCTGTGTTTCAGTTTGCATAGAGCAGCAATAGAACAAAGTACTTTTTACAGTGGCATATATTTATAGATCAGTTATTTACCAATATATTATAGAATATTTGTACATATAACAATTCAGAATATTTTTGTAATGCAGCTTCAAACTAATAAAATGAAAGGCTCTTAACTACACTCATTGAAAGATCAAAGGCAGTCACAGAATAAGTAGTCACTAAAGGATATAATTTGAAGACAACTGCATGGTTGTAAGTCATGCAAAATATAGCACTGAATTGAGATGCATGTACATAATGGTTGGATTCAATGATCTTGGAGGTCTTTTCCAATCTTAAGGATTATATGAGTATTAAACATTAATTCTGGCATTCACAGTAGCCCATTAGATCTGGATACATTTTTTTCTGGATTTAAATTCCCTGTTAAGAGGCAGACAGTGTAACTTTTGTGCTTTTTATTTATTCTCTTTCTTCAACACATCCATAGCCAGTCTCCTAGAGATGTACATTGCACTGTGCTGTTCGCATTACGAGTGTCCACAAGAGTTAATAATTATTGGGTTCAGGCACAGACATTTTTTGCAGTTTTCACCGTATTCCCAGACTGTCCAGTTTTCTGCCAATTTTCAGAAAGTTTGCACATTAGAAAAAAAATCAATATGGTCTTAGATGCTGAATAGAGTAATCCTTATTTAGAGAGACATATGGAATAAATATGTTCAACAATGGCCTGTAAAAAATCTACCTTTTACTTATTGGAGTCTTTACTTATGCACACCTGACAATGCAAAATACAAATACTGGGCATGCAGAATTCTTCAGAGAATTCTTAAAATGCTATATAGCTTGCACAGCATATCTTTGTCTATACAAATCCTGATTTTCAGATCAAACAGAAGGGAGAACATTTTTTTTTAAGCTGCCTTTATTGCCATGCCAAAACCCTAATCTCCAAGGCCTTGTATAAAGCTGAACTAGTCAATTTGTAATTAAATCTTATAGGATACAGCAGTAATACTTGTTACAGAAAAGGCATTTTACAGTCAGCAATCTTATTTTCAACTAACAGGATGACACAAAAGTCACAGTTCCCAGAAGTTTTATGTCTGCTATTTCATGCTGGAATAATGCTGCACAAACCAATTAGCCAGTATAATAGTGTCAGGGTATACTTAGAGAAAAAAATGGATCTCACAAAATGCCTCTGACTTTCTAATATTTATAATGACCTGTGTATTACTGCAACAATAGTCTTACATTTGAAGGGTTAGTCTTTTGGAGTGCTAAGAAATAAATCTCATAAGGCACTAAGGCTATATATGATTAATATAGGATGGTGTAGCTACAGTTCCACAAATAACATTTTTCTTACAGTTGGAAAAAAATGGCCACAGTTCTAGAAAAACTAAAACTGAATAAAAACTATTAAGATTAAAGATGAAAATCTTTGCAACGTAAGTCTCTCAGTTAATTCATCCATTAAGGTAAATAGACCGCAATAAATGAGAGAACACAATAGTTTTTTCAGGCAATTAAATTAAGGCAGCAATGCACTGAGGGTAGCAAGAAGGTTCTTCATATCCATGAATGCTTGTAAGCATGACCTGTTTTGTTTTTTTTTTTGTTTCTTGGGTCTTTTTTTTGTTGTTGTTTGCTTGTTTTGGTTTTTGTTGTGGTTGCTCTTTGTTTGTTTGTTTTGTGGTTTTTTTTGGGCAGGGGTGCTTTTTATTTTTGTCTTCTTGTTTGAAAGACACCTCTCTCATTCAGGAATTTCACAGAGAAAGGAAGGAAAATGGGAAAGGAAGAAGATTGAAAGAGTGATGAAAGATTTGAAGGCGGGTGAATTTACCGCCTTAAATTTTGCTAAAAGTTCTGATTTCCAGAAAACTTCTTTCATCAGATTCTTGTAGAATTCTTGTAGCTAAGACCTGGATATACTTTTACAGAGGAGTGATAAATGTTTGTAAAGCACATCTATTATTCAAATCAATGAATAAGGTTGCCACTGGATTCCCAGAAAACCACCAATTCTTGCAAGATCTACTAAAATGAAGTTATAATATTCGGTTACATTTTTACAATGGCAAGTGAGTTTCAAAAATTATAAAACTAAATAAGCAAAGTGTGTAGGAAGCTGTCACATGGCAAATCTTTGTCCTGTGACTACATGACTTTTCTAGGAAGTTGTAAAGGTCTTCATACTGCTGCATCCCTCTAAGCAATCTCAGTATCTGTAAGTACGAAGGGAAAAAATATTTCACCTGACTTTTCTTTCTAGTCTGTGTGGAGGACATTTTCAGTCAAAATCTGTAGAGACAATATGAATATCTGTAGAGACAATATGAATATCCATTTGGATATTCATATTGTCTCTCTCTTACCATGACAAGGAACTTTTATTGAAATATCAACATATTTACATGATAATTTCTAATCATATTCTGCTACGATAGAGCAGTGACAATTTCCCCCCTTTTAAATATTTGATACTGTTTTAATTGGCTGACCATTTCAGTTTCAAATTTTAAAAAAACAGTAATTTTTTATGTATTCAGAAAGGACAGCCAGGTATATTAATGAATATTTTAAAAGTCTTACAGTAGGAAGTATATGTTCTTTTTAACAGAGACCAACAAAATAAGTTGAAGAAATGAAAAAAATTAAAACAGTTTTCAAATATAGAATTATGGAGGAGGAATTGTACTTTGTTCAGCAGGAGGTTTATACCTTCATTTATTTACTTTCTTTAAAGAAAAATTAAAATATCAGGCTTCAAGAAATAAAAAAATGGAAATACTGCTGTGAAATTACCAGACAGCCCATCTTTCTGACAGCTTATGGAGCACAAGAAGAAAATGGAAATTAGTCAGTGAAACATTCATTTCTACAACTAGGACTGAAATAGTAACTACTGCTGATGTTCTAAAGAGCTAAGGAAGCCATGCACATGTTCTTCCTTGAGTAATAATGTAGTTAGAGCAGAATAAATCCCTTTTCCTTGTGCATAGTTTCCTTTATTTTTCATGCATTACATGGAAATGAACACAGCTAGCATAAGAAAATTAAAAAACCCAAATTCATCAATGAAAGAGAGAAAAGTTGAAATAGTATCTGTGGTATTCAGGTGATATGTCCCAGATTAAAAATGCAAATAAAAATGTTAGCCAGAAATATTTTCATCTAGAAAGAAAAAAACATTGTATGAACTACTGTGTATAGATTTTTTAGTATTCAGAAAGTTTGTCATCTTTAGCACTACATGCTCAAATGTCAACTAAGACAGAATATATTATGTCTCTACAGGAGAAAAAATGTTGGTTTTTCGTGTGATGCGATTTCCTGTTCAGTATTTGAAACTCATGTTTGACTTGCAAATGTTTAACTAGACATGAGATTCAGTTTTGTGTTCTTGAAAAAGAATTATGAATTTAACAATTTAAAAAGAATTATATCTCTATAAATGCATTTAAATTCTGTATTTGTCACCTCTGCTTATTAGCTAGACACACAAGGTTAAATTTCCAAGTTTAATTTAGAGATTTTTCATTTAAATACTGTTATTTTTAAAATACTGATTTAATAATCTGTCTTTCATAAGGCCTTTATAAGTACTGATATTAAAAAAAATATCATTTAACAGTGGAAGTGGTGGGGAAGGAATAATAACTTAATCCATACAGTACAAAGTTTTTCATTTGGTCTACAATATACTGTTGTGAAATGGAAAGAAACTAATTCCATTTGGTTTGTGCTTCATCCCTTTGTGGAGCATAGAGCATTCACTTCTCAACTGAAAATAATAAACTGATTTCTGGACGTATTTTGCAGCTATAAAGACTGATTAAAAAAATATAACAGAAATACTGGCTTTATATTGTATTTTACTTGTCCTTTATTGCAATAAATTCATAACACAAGTTGGGAAATGGCAGTAAAATGAAGCACCTTTCTCATACCCATTCCAGGAGAAAAACAAGTAGTTTGGAACAAAAAATATATTTTGAGTCAATGTGACCTTTAACCATTGAAAGCATGCTGATTGACTTTTAAGAAAAATGCATTATTTTCAAATTAAAAGATTATTCATTTTCAAGTATCAGGACTGTGGGAAGATTTTAGAACAGTCTTAGGCTTGAATAAGTCTGCGCCACAAGGAGCCCTAGATTTATCTCTGTTGTTCTACAGCACATCCCTCTGACCCCAAAAAGACAATCTAGTGACAAAGCAAGAAATTGCGTCTATCTTTAATATATAGTAATGGCAACAAAAAGCTTTGCTAGCAGATAGTGAAAAATTCATTAAGAATCTTGACACAACAATTAGTGGCTATTCAGTGGCTACGTCAGAGGTAGACACACTATCCATGAATGACTTTTATCCATCCACATGGTACTAAATAAAAATCAGCTTTTCCAA
Organism: Struthidea cinerea; assembly: GCA_013397865.1. Taxonomy (NCBI): domain Eukaryota; kingdom Metazoa; phylum Chordata; class Aves; order Passeriformes; family Corcoracidae; genus Struthidea; species Struthidea cinerea. The sequence continues at coordinate 669,921 of VZTI01001520.1, forward strand.
AATAATATTAGAAAAGATAATGTGATATAAAATCTCCTGAGTAGGTGGAGATTTCAGATGCCAAATTCTTGATAGAAACAGCCTGTCTGAATCAAGCATGTTCCATCCAGTAGCATAGCTCTGACGACCCCTGAATGTGACCTACTCCCAGTGCAAAGCAATTTAATGCTTTACTGCACATAGAACTGTATATACGAATACCAGGGGGGAAAAAAAAAGCAGCCCAAACAGATTAATTACTGACAGGTATGTTTTAATATGACTGCTTCTTAGCCCTTGTCTGTAGCCAGGCAAGATTGTTTCACCTCGGTTAAAAGATAGAGACACGTGGCAGGCTGCCTCTGCAAGTTCTCATTAGTCAAACAGCCTCCATTGCCCATTAGAGGAAAAGTCTCCCTATTATTTAAGGAAGTGTGACAGCAATGGAGGTGAAGTTTTGGCAGGAAATTCACCAGTGCATTACAAAGCTTTTTGCATTCTACAGCTCTCACCAGCCTCTTTCCACTCTTTTATCTGACAGCTCAAATGCCTCAGGGTTGTGGTCGTGGCAAAGGTCAAGAGCATAACAGCAGGACTATAAAAAGAGATTCTTTCAGGGGGAGAAGCTGCCAAACACAAACAAGTTCACTGAGCACAAGACAATGAGAACTCACATCTCAACAAATTTACCTAGGTAGTTACCATTAATTCTGAAAATACATAAAGAACCATAAAAATGATTTAGAACTTTTATATACTCTCTGAAACCTAATAAAACTAAGGAATATTAAAATACTTGTTATAAAAAATATTGGAAAGCATCGTTTATTTTGGGAACAATTGTAAACATGCATAAATAATAAGTAGTCTGCTCCAAACTATTAATTTAAAGTAGTCTGCTCCAAACTATTAATTTAAAATATTAATAAAATATATATTACTTATACCTAGATCACTTAATTCATATACAAATGTGTGTTTTACTAAAGACTAATTTACTTCAGCATGATGTTTAACTAAAAAAGAACCTGAAAATATGATCTTCCTTTAATAAAGACGTTTGCAATGTGACAGTGGTTGAGTTTAAAGCTAAGAAGTTTGCTATGCCTTTAATTATTTGCAATCAGTGGCAGCAATAAGGTGAATTTGAATTACCTGTCACAATGTCCAGTATTCTCTTATCAGGTTAAGGAGCAGGTTGGGTGTCTGACTGAAAAAGCCACAAGGCAAATTCCTGTTAAAACAAAGATGACAAAGACAGTATCTTAGCTTTCTATTCCGTCAAATACTAATTTTCACACATACACATATTCAGTCTGTGCAAGGAATAAAAGAATTTAACAAGTATGAAATAGTTTGTGCATGCACATTTATTCAGATATGAATTTGGCAATAGATCGAAGTGTCTATTGTCAATATTTGGCTCCTATTATAGTGCACATATCACATAAAATCATACTCAAAAGCAAGTCATCCATTAAAAATTGTTAGGCTCAAACACCAATGGTTTTAGATATATGTGTAGTTATATCAACATTTGCATTCTTCAGATTGTATATTAAAATATATGATTCAAGCAAGAGTGGACTGACCTCAGAGAGATAAACAGTTTTTCTTTTTAAACTGGTTTTATATGAATAATTTTTCCAACTGGTCCCCACCCCGTATAGACACTTGCTGAATCTGTTGCTAGATGAGACAAATAACAGCACGCTTAGAGACCTGTGATTCTTCTGATTTTCATTTTTAGAGTTGATACATGTATTCAAAACTGGGTGAGATATTTAAATTGGGAAGCTTGGATGAAAAATGATGTATGTTTCTTTTAAACAGTACAATGTTCTATATTGTTATGACTGCTAGTTAAGGACACCATCTAAGGAAGTATATGCCATTATTCTGTCTTCATCTATTCTATATTCAGAACACAATAATAATAATTGTAAGCTATTAATAATTTTTTTAAAATTTGAAATATTGTCATGAGCAGTTTCAGGCAAAATAGCTGATTTTGCAGAGAGAAATTGAATTAATTTATTTTGAAATTTATTAGCAAGAATTGATTTCTGCTGCAGTCTGCCAAATTTGTTATCTTATTATATGTATACATTTCAGTATCTGTACAATCTAAATGGAACTTTTGGAAAAGTTAAAAACAATTTAACCAGAGTGACCATTACTGTTAGAATTTGCTGAAAAAAATGCTTATCAACAAATTAGGTGCCTTAGACTCTACAACCATAGATAGCAATATGCAGATTGATTGGGCCTATTCAGTTGTAAAATGCCTTACAAATGCATGTTGCTTTCAGACCCTTTATCTCATCTGCAGTATCTTAAGAGAAATTTTTTCACCCCTTTAATTTTTTTGTGGAGCTGATCATTTCTAAGAAATATACTTGAATAAAACACATTTGTAATACATGCTCAGAAATTCCTGGAAATGTATTTCAGGTATTTCAATATTCTAAAATTAAAAAATTGATCATGTACCTTGTTCATCCTTGAGTTTCATTAACCTATTTTCACAGTGCACATTTTATGCTGAGTTGACTAAAAAGTGTTTAAAGAAGGACAGATTTTAAATGTTGATATTTTTTAGTGTTTGCACATATACATGCAGATATTCATAGGTCCCTTAAAAAGATTTTGCTTCACCAAATATGTCACATTCTTACATTATATAGACAAGATCCTTAGTTCTATGCCAAGAAATATTTTGGGAGTATTCCACACTAATAAAAGCAGGAAATTTTCCTGCGGATATAATATACTACATACATTTCTGTTTCTATGAATAGCTCTACCTCTATTTTTCTATCTGTCTTTATATTTGTGTATGTGGAAACATAGGTATGCATATAACTAATTTCAACAGGATGTGGAAAAAGCTAGGGAGTACTATTCCTCTCCTTTTCCTGTCATCATTAACATGGCTTTGTCTGGCACACTGTTTCGTCATCTGCAGTATATGCACACTCACTGAAAGTACTATTACACGCTTAGGGCATGTCTGAAGGTGATCTCTTTCAACCCCACTACTTACTCATGTAGATTAAGCTAATACGGCCTAGCCATTCTTTTATGTGATCAGTGGGGAATAGATAGCGTGCAGTATCACTGGCACAAGAATTTGAATATTTCCCTGTCGCTGTGAGCGGCACTAACGGCGAGTAACGACACAACTAAATTCAGGAAGAAAGCAGCAGTAGTTTGTAGTTTAATTAATTGTAATTATTCTTTTATAACAGGGTTCGCAAAGAGTGTGTTGAGTGGCATAAGACAATTGGGAGCTCGGCCATCCATCCCTTGAGGGGATTGGTCAAGCTCTAAGACACTTATTCCAAAATATCAGAAGGCTAGAACCATAACAGTCTTGCATAACAAACCCAGGTGCAAGATAAGGAGTTAGTTTACAAAAACCCATAGCAGTGTTTTTCATAGCTTCTGTGAGAACCGCAAAGCTCTCACAGAACGCTGCAGAAAGCTGAAAGATTTCTCTACCAAAGCTTTTCAGCATCTACATTTCCCCTTAAACCTTGGGTTACCAGAAGACAAGAAAACAATGGACAACACACTTTTTTCAAAAATAGTCAGCAAGATGGAAACTAGGCCAAGCAAAAAACTGAGAAGCAAGGAAGGTTGTCATGGAAAGAGAACGTGCTGGAAAAGGCAGCATAGAGGAGAGCTGTCATGGAACCTGATCCCCTCAACAGACGTACACAGGAAAAGAGAAACAAAAGATTTACACAAAGAAATCAGTGAGACTGGTGTATGAACAGCCTTCAGAAGAAAAGGGAAATACAGCACTAGCAGAAAAGTAACGGTTTACAGAAAGAGTTTTAAGGAAAGTCTTGATAAGTTATACCCAAAGTGTTACAGATTGAAGAAAAAAGTGTTGGATAATTATCTAAGGCTGTAAGAACAATGTTCAGAGTAACCAAATATAACCAGAAGTAAAAATAAAAGACATAACATATTAAATAGAAAGTATTTCTATCTCTAGAATAATTTGCATTATTCAAAGTCAAGGAAGGAGAGAAGTTCCATTTTGTGCCAAAGAAGATTTCACATACGGAAATTCTTAAAACTCTTAACAGTATATTGATAAACTAAAAACACTGGGAAAAAAAGGCACAAAATACTACAAAAGATAACCTGCTTGTGTTATTCAAAGTAATCACAATAATAAGATATAAAATTAGTTGAAATGTTTTAAATGTGCTTATAAATATTTCAGTCATAACCTTTTTTTTCCCCCATGCAGATCAATTAATGTCTTTAAATAGGTAATGCATGGCTATTGCCAAGACTCCTTGAAAAACATTATCCTGGGCTGCAACACAGAGAAAAGAGATATGCAACTGTGACCAATGGCTAAAAAATCAACTTCTCAGTTATCTGGTTCAAGAACCAGTGCACAACTGATTTATAGCTAGCCTTTTAACAACAGAAGTACAATTTGGTAATAGGCATGTAAGTCACCCTTACCCATTAGCACTGGCTGTTGTAACAGATTTGCTGGAGACCAGAAGCCACACCCATACCTGTCCCATTTTGCTACATCTACTCAGTACTACAGAAGTATTCAGCCTGTTTCAGTGCATACTGTAGCCTAACATTGAACAATTAGGCCTAGTGTTTGAAAAAGATGCCTTTAGAAAACTGGAGGTGCAAAACATAAGCATAATCTAGAATTTCTATGTATATCACCAGTTCAGTAAAAATACTTAAATTGTGTGTTATAGGCACTTAGAGAACTGTTACAATATTTATGTAAATTATATCCAAAGTAATCGTATGGCCCAATATTTGTCTGATGGGTTGACCTTGGATTGGTGCCAGGTGATCACCCAGCTGGTCTCTTACTCCCCTCTCTCAACAGCGCGTGGGGAAAAATTAAGAAGGAAAAGCTCATAAGTCAATGGAAAGATGGAGAGCTCACTCATCCATTACCATCATGGGAAAAACAGACTGGATTTGGGGAAAATTAATTTGATGTATTGTCAATTACAATATGATGGTGACAAACAAGGGCAAAGTCTAAAATACCTCATTCCCCTTTTCCACAGGCTCAACTTCACTCTGTCATTCCCAACTCCTCTACCCATTCCATGTCCCCAAGCAGTGCAAGGTGAAGGCAAATGGGCAATCAGTCCACAACAGCTCCCCTCTTCCTCTTCATCCTCTTCACATTTTTTCTCTGCTCTGGCAGGGGGTCCTCCCTAGGCTGCAGCATGGATACCTGCTCCATCATGTCCCTCTTCTTCAGGCTGCTGGGAATCTCTGCTCTGCCACCTGGAGCAATTCCTGTCCCTCCTTCTTCACCAACCTTGGTGTTCACAGGATTGTTTCTCACGTGTTTTTGCTGGTTTCCACTGTCCCTGTGACATTTTGCCCTTTCTCAAATCTGTTTTCTCAAAGGTGCCTCCACCTCTGGAGCAGGCACAGCTGTGCCCTGCAGGGGTGCATTGGAGCTGGCTGGATCCGTCTGTGACTGGCCCGAGGCAGCCCCGGCCCCTCCTCACTAGGGCCACTGCAGACCCTGCTGCCAGCGCCAATCATGGTCAGTCATGTAAACATGCCCTAAAATATAATCTTTCTTATTTAGCTCATGTCACCAAAGATAGACCTTACACACTGGAAAACTGCAGAGTGAAGTGGAAATTGCAACCAGATTTCAAAAAAGTTGCATCCTTGTGCTACATAAGGTAAATGTAAGTAGTTTTCCGGTCTAAAGAACTTTGATATGTCAAAAAGTGTGGACCCTTTTCTTCTTGCCTTGCTGCATAATAAACTTCTCTCTACTTTTATAAGTTCTTTCACACTTCATATGCCAAATTTCCCGTTGTTCCTTTAAAGCTGATTTTCTGATTTCACATATTTGAGGAACTGAAACAGCAGTATATAGGATAAAACTGAGTAAAAAAGCATTAATTGAGTTCAGGCACTAGTAACACAGATAGTGTCTCTCATCTGAGTTTTCCGCAAGTATCTTGTCTACAATTACTTCCAAACTAGGAAAACATTTTCCAACAAAAGTGCTGAAGTCAGTGGAAAGGTAATTTTAATTTCAAAAGCATCTTTTCCATTTTTCACTGAATTTGCAAAGAGTTCTTCCTTCATATTGCCCCAAACCCCATATTCAATACAATTTTCCATACTGCCAGCCTGCTTTGTCTCAACTTCAGTTAATTTTTCACTACTACCTCCAGCACAAATGCGAGGAGAACTGGACTCCACATCTTGAAGATAACCATTTCTGAAATCTTATATTAGTGATACAATGAACTATTCTTCTCAATTGATCTACCAAAAGTAAAAGTAAAATTATAAACATGACAAATAAAATGCCTGCAAACCTCATCAGTCCCAGTGAAGGGAAAACAGACCTAAAACTGTAAAACTAAGAATGTATTACTTAATTTCTATTTGAGCACTACTATGCCATAGAGAAGCATTTACAGTTTGTAGAGCAGTGTCATTTCAAGGACAGAAGGTGTTTCTTTTATTAAAAAAAATAAACATGGTCAGAAGTATTTACAATATTATGCTTTTGTGATTAATACTGAAAGCATGACAAACTGTAATACATACTGCAGAATAGGATTAATTCAAACTGATAATTCAGTTAGGAAATATCATTTAGATCAAAATTAAAACCTAAAGAATAAATCATCATTAAAGTGACAACAAATAATAAGATATGGTTAGGTAATTCTCCAGTGATTTTAACGTGTCTGATACAGTGCAATAAAAAATAAGACTCAATTATCTGAAGAACTACTATTTGTGGCAAAACTTTGACCCTATTTGAAGAAGTTTTAGTACAATTTTTGGAATAAATTAAAGAGGACAGAATCATAAAATACATAAGTTCTGGCAATTTGTTAGAGGAACCACAATTTTTTATAATTGTCAAATCTTTAACTATATTTGTGGCAATATCATCAATCATAAAGTTTCAGTTTGGTATATTTACAAATGAATAGTACCTGTTATCACAGTTATTTTCCATTTTCTGTTACCTGCTAAAAATTAATTTCAGATAAGGGTTGTATGAAACGTGAATAACAATATATAAACCAAGATGAAATCTAACTTTGATGAATTTAAGGTATTACCAGGAAGCCACATAACAGTCTGCCTAACAGGACTCCGTTCCATAACTAGGAATAAGATTTTATCTTCTTAAAAAAAAATAAAAACATAATTTTATAATTGAAAAACATAAATAAAAACTAAAAACTGAAAAAAAAATATCCCTGAAAATATAATTCTAGGTTTAGAGGGAACTGAATACATTCTGTGTTGGAAAAATACTGTAGTAAGAAGTACTTTATCTGTGGGAAAAAAAAGCCAGTGGGCTGGATTAATCATTTTTCTTGGAGAAATATGGGCGATACCAAGAACATCATGTTGAGTAAGCTTCATTAGCTAATAATCCATGGCTGCATGTTGCTGAACACTATTTTTATGATACATGCGGTATCCATCTGCAAGAGGGAGTTAACTCACAAAACTTTTCTTAATATCAGCTAAACAGTCACTTGGATTTCAGTTTCAAAGGTGTAAATCATATGGACAAGCATACTAGAAGGTTGTAATAACAGATGAAATTTAAGCTTTATGATGATATTATTCAAATGTTATGATGATGTGTCTCAGGGAACAAAAACAACAAAAAATTTGTGCATGTGTATATGTTAAGAAATATCACTGTCCTCTTTCATACCCTTGTAAGTATCTTGTAAAATCTCAAAAGTGCTAAAAGAGGTCAGAAAGAGGTCTTGAAGGTATGAAGAAGCATAACTAGATTTCTCATTCACATGAATTCTAATATAAATTTAAAACATCTCAATTTCAAGGTTCAAAGAATGGATGAGACTATTTCAAGAAATCAAAACAAAAAGCAGCAAAGAGGTAAACGGCATAACTTTTACTCTCTCTCAGGCAATGTATTCTGCTGTTACATTATAAGAAAAATATGTCATCTTCAGGTAAAGTTGTACAGTCAGCTTATTGTCACACCACTTTTTTTATTCTTACACATCTGAATATAAGATTGGGAAGAACAACTGAAGAATAGCATTTCTCACACAGGAAAGTAGATGAATTACAGGCCCTCCTCCTCTGATTGCATAGTTAGAATTTGAAAGGTATAGAGCAGAACAATGGCCTGTCATTTTTACAAAAATCGTAGTTCAAAAATAGATTGGTCTAATTAGTTTAAGCAAATGACAAGAAAGCTGGTAGTCTTAAAAAGATGAGAGAAATTACTTCTGGCTGATGATTCCAAAGTGAGTGATCAGGCTAGCTATAGTTAGCACAGTTCTTTCTTGAACTATCTGTAAAAAATTGCATCCTTTTCTTTGATGCAATGCTCTAACAATCAAATAACTAAAATATACTTTTTCTTGACTACTTTAAATAATAGGAATTTATTAAAAATATCAGAGAACTTCCCAATGTTTCACTAAAATCAGTGACCTCACAGGAAGTCATAACTCATATGTACCCACTCAAACATCCATGATTATGCAGTTATCTTATTTAATAATTTGCACAATAGAGATTAGATAGTCTCTCCCTAAAGGTTTAAAACACAAGGGTAAGGACCTGGTGAGGGGAACCAGTGTCTCATAAAACCCTGGAGCATCTGTACAGGTCTGTGGGAATGGACTCAGGCTGAAGCTGGGTCAGGACATCAGCCCAGAAGTTGGACTGATATGAAACACTTTTTCTCACAACTAGAGTAAAATTACACTTGAACCTTTGGTAAGACCAGCTGAGATAGGCTGGCAAAGAAAGAAGCAAGGAAAAAAAATACAAAAAGTAAAGTTAAAGGGGTTCAGTAACAAGACAGAGTAGCCAAAGAAAAGGCAAGGACAGGAAATTATACCAAGGCAAGAAAAAACCCTCTGTGGAAGGCAAAGGAATGAGCTGTAAAACCAGAGGGCTGGTGACTGACAAATTAGTTTTTTCTGCATATAGAGCATTTCAAATATGATGAGAGTTCTCAGTGGTTTGAAACCTATATTTTTGTATGAGTGCTTGATAAGCACTGAAGTAAGCTGCATAAACCCCAGTATTTTGGATGGTCCTGTCTGCACTACATGGGAAAACGGGGTGCTCTGCTGGCGTGGGTTTTCCAGTTAATTTTAATCTGAAAGTAATCTTGCTCTGACTTGGTAGTCAAAACCAAACACAATGAACAAGAAGGTTCAGGAGGGTTGTTTCATAGCACATTACTGCTCCAAACTAAAATGCTAATGAAGATTGATCTTCTGTCAGGTATGAATGTGGGGAAAACCAGAACTAGTACTAGACTAACATTCCCATCAATGCAACTTTTCCCTGCATTTCTGTTGTAGGGCAGTCCCTAGAGAAACTATGGACTCTGTTCATCTTCTAAGAGCATAGAACTTCTGCACTGTATTCAAATATTGGGAACACATACTGGCTCAAGGTCATGAATTTTGGAAAGCACAAACAAAGCATATTTAAAATCATCATATCTTAATGTCTTATCAGATACCATAAAACTAGATCATTTAAGTTCAGAATGAGATGAATGCAAAGGGACATCAATTATCTCAAATACATTTAGGAAGAAATAATTGATTAGCCAGATAGGAAAGTTGCGAAATTGACACAACAAACACAGTAACTTTAAAATAAGCTAAACTATCCACCTAATGAGATATATTTCCTATTCTTCCTGCTCTCCACTTTTGCTACTATTCAGTTTAATGTCAGCAGTGTATTATTTATGAATATGCCATTATAAGCAGCATACACATTTCTATTTCCAGATAGTAAAACAATGAAGAAAAATTACTGTTTCTCTTTCCCTACCTTTTCTTTCAACTTTCTGTTAAAAGAACAAGACTTCTACCAGGATAGTAATTTTTTACAATATCAGTTAGCAAAACCAGAACCGCAAAGCTATAAACCTAGCACTTATAGAACTACAGATGAGTATTTTTTAATGATTTAGTATGCTTTATATTACTTCAGAAAAAATATGTAGTTAGCTGAATGTGAGGCACTTTTCTTTCCCTGAAAAAAATTAGGCAATTATCTAAGGAAGTAGACACATATCACTCCTTCACAGTAAATTAAATTTTCTGACCTCAACAAAACAAGACCCAAAGCAGATAGATACATTCTTATAAAAGATTAGGAGAAATCTCATAAATAGTAAAGACAGTGTGGCTTTTTGAATGACATTCCCCTAGTTCTTTCAGAGAAATTATATCTAGAAAACTCATTCACTGATTATATACATTTTTGGGGTTGCTTTACTTCAGTTCCTCTCTGAAAACCTTCTATTTTGTTCCTCTGCCCAACAGTTATGAGGGGAGAAAGGAGCTGAAAATGGAAGATTAGTGAAAAGAAAGAAAAGTAAGCTGGTTTTAGAATTTTCTTTGCTGAAATACCAACCTTGCACCTGGGAGATGCTAAAAATACTCAGTGTGGGAAATTCACATACATGTGTTTGCTTCGGGTTGTTTTCTGTCTGCTGAAAAGAAATGGAAGTCTTTCGAATCAGCTAACAGGATGCTGTTAGAGACTTATAAGCATTTTTCCCATAGGCTTGGCCCTCCTTGTAAGGGAGGAAGAGAGATAAGAAGTTTGGAGATTGTAAAACACAGCCTCGTGAAGGATTGTGCCTGCATCAGACCTTTTTTTTCATGTGAGGCCAGGCAGGGTGCTTGCACTTTTTGCCCCTGCTAAGTTTGGGTTAACTTAGCAGTGCATGTGTCCCCATTCTGCCAGTGTAGTGATGGAATAAATCTACCCTTCACACTTCAGGTGTGGATTTTGGCCATCTTGGTTACCTGCAGATATTGAGTTCACACAGTATATTTTGTTCCAGAGATGGCTGCATTTTAGGATTGGATTAAACAATAAGCAACAATCCACTTTATGTACATTTGAAAAACATTTTGCAATTAAAAGTGCTTTGGACATGTGAAATAACACACAAGTGATTGTCTAAAATGAGTTTTGGAAGACAAGAGAATCAGATACAGTGTTATGTATTTCCTAATAGGAAACAGAAAGTAGAACACATTTTTTTTACCACTGTCTCCATTATCCCTTGTTATTTCTAATGATCCTCTTGCTTATTAGTTGTGAAGTTTAACAAGAACTTAATGTAATTTAAAAATGTAACATTGATTAAAGACAGATCCACTACTTCACCACCAATAGGTGCAAAGATCTATTTTTACTTGGAACACAATGTTTACAACTAATCTTGGTGTCCTGAAGGGAGCAATAGTAATGCTCTGTGCTTTCTGATGCATCTCTGAGAATCTTTAGAAAGTCTTATCATTATAATTTCAGTTAATTACTTTTTGACAAACTCTTTTTTTATTACTTAAATTAAGTAATAACAATATTCCCAGTTTATATGTTAGGAAAAGAGTTGTTCATATGGTAAAATTCAAAACAAAATATGATTCTCTGAGTGTAAAGAATATTTTCTTTATTGTTTAGGTGTAAATTGCAGGGAATTTTTATAACACAGGGATTATACTCAGATGTATGTGTTACCTGTCTATTTACAGTACTCTATTTTCTGTTCAGAATTCCAATGGCCCAAGAAGGAGGTAATTTTAGAAATACGACTGAGCAAATTATTTTAGCCAGTTGTATGGAGGGGGGTGGGGAATCAAAAATGTCAATAATAATAATAATACTTGTATAGATACCAAGAAAGCTTGCAATTTTAGTAAAATATGTTCAACTTTATATATATATATGTACAGATCTATTTAGAGACACTACAAGCATTCTGATGTTAAGTATTTTACTTTGTCCATTAATAAACTAGACAGCTGTCCTTTTCTTATATTTGGAATTATTTTTTTCACTTGTAATTTAATTGTAATACTCAAAATGTGTTAGTTATATTTAGATCACAAATAAATAAACAAAAATATAATTTTTTTCTGTTCTTCCCCAAAACTGTCAGCAAATTGATAGGTAGAAGGAGAACTAGCCCCAAAAATTCAAGAAAAACACCTACAGAGCAGGTGCTTTGAAATGGTTTTATGAGATATTCACTTTTTGAGAATGACTTCTGCTTTCCAAGTAAGGAAATGCCTGCTTTTCAGCCTGGGGTTAACCACTGCTTCAGATAGACTCTTGTGCTTAATGTCTCTCATTAATTAACTCCAGGCATACCCTGTGGGAGTATTGGGTACCTAGACTCTCATTAGTCAACAGAGCGAGGGTAGAGTATTTGGTCTTCACAGTTTTGCAAAGGAGGCTACTTTTCTTCACAGAGCAAGGTTATTGCCTGCCTACAAAGAACATCTGCTTGCTAACAGAGTATATAGCTCCCTAATGTCCAACTCTTGAAGCCTAAAATAGAATATGGCTTGCTTTATAATCTTTGAGAAAATGTAACATTTTCATATTGAATTGACTGTACTTTTCAGAAACATCAAAAATCTTTTCACACTCATCAAATTCATTCTGCAAAAGTAGTGTATGCAGAAAAGATTTATGGACATTCAATCCCAGTCAAATTTACTTGTAGGATTTCAGCCAAACTGATGGAATACACAGATTTGTCGATATTATAAATAATTTTTCAAAATCCTCAAAAGTTATTTAAACAAGAATTACAGATATTAAGAGAAAATATGTGCAGGTAATTCAGAGATGATGACTGTATTTCTGTACGTCATTGGTGCCCTTTCTTTAAAACTGTGAATGTTCTAAATTATTAAAGGCAAATTTTGTTAGTTTTAATTCTGTATAATAAGCTTTTTGAATTCTGTATTCAAATCCCAGATGGAAGGGAAGAAATTCTTAAATCTCAAAGCTTACTGGACATGCAGAGAAGATAGTGTATCTCTCACAACCAGCCAGAATGATGTGGATTTATTTATGCATATAGACACAGATTATTAAATATAATTATCTATCTAGACATCAGCTCCATCTCACATAGTTCCAACATTTTAATTGGAATTAAGACACATGAGACTGTGCCTTATTGATTCATTAACAACTGCATCAAGTGTATTGTCAGGCATAAGCCTAAAGTTTGCATACTTCCAGCCTCCTGAGAGATTTATTAATAAATCACTTCTAAAAATCTCAGTGTAGGTCATTATTACAGTAGGGCATAGAATTATTGCATATGGCTTAGAGAAATAATACATAACAACAACTTTGGAAAATCTTCCAATTGTTGAAAACAATTCTCAGGGAGGAAGGTGACAAGTGATAGAAAAATCAGGTGACTGAACACTCAGGGACAAGGAGCTGGCAGCCCCCAGACTTTACCACACTTAGGCTGTGAGGGTAAAAAAACCACAGGGACTCCTTTGTTTGGGGTCCCTTCTCAGAGGCACCAGCTCAGACTTTTATTTTGTTATTTAGTTATTGCACCAAGATTAAAGTATTTTAAGGATCAAGATGTTTGCGACTCTGCTGTGGAAACATGGTGCTGAGCTGGTGAGGAAACCTGGTGTGACCGTCTGAATGTGGGGTGCAGCTGTGAAAGGGCCTTGGCCCCAGCTCAGGTGGTGCCAGTGTGACTGCCAGAGTGGCCCATGGAACGTGGTCAGCAAAGTTTCCTTAACATGTAAATCCACTATCAGGACTCACCTAAATGCAGGTTTACACAGACAGGTCCACTGCCTACATGATACCCTCACCTGGACCTTGGAACTGCTCCCAGCTTGTCCTGCCTGAGGTTAGCTAGCAAACTGCACAGTATGCAGATTTAGAGAAAGCAAGATTGCCCCCTCAAAAGCCAGCACCAGGCACATGAGCTGTGAGCCACAGTTGCACTTCTACCATCAGTGCTCAGGCCCTCACTCATCCCAGTCAGGCCAGTCTCTCCCAGTAGCTGTTTTTATGGGACATGCATTGTTGTCTCCCCTCTGATAGATTGTCAAAACCCTCATCCAACTCAGTGGTTGCCACTGAGACCCCTCCTGCCTCTGGCAATTGACACCCCTGGGGTTCCTACACCTTGGGTGAACCCTCATTGCTGACACCAAATCAACTCACACTCACCTCACCAGTAGCTGGCACCAGTCGTTACAGTACTCACTTGCACAGAACAGATGAGATTACATGAAAATAGAGTTAAGAAAGGATTTCAGAAGATAAGAGAGATGATAAGATGTGGGACTTGGTCACACAACTGTACTGACATGCAGTGTTTTACATGGAATGGGCACCTTTTATATTCCTGATCCCCTTCCCCTAAATATTCCCTAAAAAACTTTGCAGAGCTTCACAGACCCCTTAAAAATTCCAAAATCCTCAAGTTCATCTTATTTTCCCTTTCTTATCAGTTGCAAAGACCACATGATCTTCTCTAAAGCTCTGCCTGGGATTTTGTAAAGGTCTACCAATAATTAACCATGGATTTTTGGACTCTGCCATCGTTTCTGTCACTCCTTGTTGTCTAATATTTTTATGTCGCCCAGTGCTCTTATTTAACACTGCCCCATTTACTTATTACTCCCTTTTGCATTGAAACAGCCCATGATTATCAGACAACCTCGACGAAGCAGATGCTTTCACCTTTAACGTAATTTTACTGCCTTACTTACTGAATTCCAGATTACCCATCTGCCGTTTTGACTTCCACCTCTGACAATAATTCTCAATTCAAAGCCACCAAAGGAAAATAAATTTTTGTTCAGCAGAGGAGACAGTTGCACCTGTCTCTTTATGAACAACTAGGTAGCTTCCCCATCACCATCCATCCAGGTATTGTTCCTGGTTTATAACCTCTCCACATTTTATTACTGCTTTCTCAGTACTCGTAGCATGCAGACAGGTAGTCTGTTAGTATTTCAATCTGTTATGCAAGCACTGACATTTATCATTGGCTAAGTAACTTGAAAAAACAAAGGCAGAACCATTTTTCTGTATTTCTATAGGTATTTTCTCATATCCCATTAAAAAGCTAATACCTTCTGGATGCCAAAAGTTCAGACCTAACGATTTCAGTTTTCGCCTGCAGTTCCTTTGTGCCTTTTTCCCTTCACATGTATCAATCATAGGCTCACTTAATGAAACTCTTCTTTACCTTATCTCACCCAGACATTGTATCACCTTTCTGAATCCAAGACTTCTGCTTCAAATGTCCTTCACTGTTTGCACTGTTTTTATCCAATGCTCCCTCAAATAATCTTACCCTTCATTTTTTCCTTTCCAACAGAAAGAACTTCAGAGAATACCATATACAATCCATGAATTAATGCAACAAAATACACTTTGCAGAAGAGATATCTTTATTTAGTTATTTTTCAATAGACTCTATTTTTTATTTTGTTAATGTTGCCTTTTACACTGTACTCAGTCCTGATTTTACAGGAAAGCAAATTCCCTCATTGATTTGACAAATCAGTCTTGAAAAAATGCTTTTAATTAGTCTGTTTAAAATAAAAGAAGTTTCTTTATGCTATAATATTGTAGAAGGAACACAATGAACAACAGTAAAAGAAAAGCAAAATCACTGAAACACTGTTTATATTAGGAGGTAACTGTACAGCTAACATGTAAGTAATTTTGTATTAGCAAATGTAATATGTCCCTGAGTAAGGCATTTTGAATTCATATCTTAAGTTACTATACACAATGATTTCTCTTGTTGACGTGTCCCAATTTCATATCTTTGCTTAGGGAGAAGTCCAGGGCTTGTTTTGTTTTATTTCTTTTTAACATCAACAGCTACCATAAGAACGATAGTTCAGTGGAACAGCCATGTTGACTCATTGCTAGGTCTGGGAGAAGGAAAGAATATTTATACATCTGGATCCTGTCTGTTATTTCCTACAATCTTGGTCTTATTCATCCCATCAGACCTCTGTTAATCAAACACAACACCCATCTGGATAGCATACCGAAATTCTCTCTCTGTAGAATCCCAAGTATAAAAAGTAGGATACCATGGTTACAGCTTACTTGTTGCAGAGTGGGAATGGCAGCCAACATATATTCACATACTAAAAGTCAGAAATAATCATAAATCCTGCAGCTGACTGTAGTTTTGGGGTTTTTCTTCTCTAATTCCTTAGCTGAATAATGTCATAAAATTTCATAAATTTTCCTCCTTAACATTAATTTTTTATGAATACAAAAATGTTATAAAATATTTGTTGACAAAAGATTGAGGGAGCCAAACATGTATTTTTAGGATATTGTTTTAAGGACCTTAAAATATCAAAGATATTAATGTTGGGCTGGACATATGACATCCAGAGAAGATTTTTTTTCTTCAGCAATAACTAATGGAGTTCAGAGCAGGCAAGGCATTTAAGATGCTGCTAGATATCTACATTCAGTCACAGATACTGCACTCAGTGTCTCACGGATCAGAGATCATAGTCACAGATGGGTGAGAACACAAGCGTTCTTTTAAAATTGGAGTTTTAAGAAAAAATTGAAAATGGAGTTTAAGGAAAAAAAATTGATCTGCACATTTATTAATTTTTGAGGTTAAGGAGTAAAACTAAGAGAACATTCTGATCACATATATTATTTTATTCCATATTCTAATTCTTGTATGCACAAATATTATTCAGCATACGCATTTAAATATTGTTATCAATGAAACATGTTACTCAAGTCACTGAATAGAGTATATTCAGCAGTACTGCAGTCAATAATCATATACCTGATCGTCAGGTATTGCCTAAGATTTTGACAGAATTGTGAACTGAAGAGACATAAAGACAAAATTAATGTGCAATTTTGTTAATATTATTTATTCCCCTACTAAAATTATGCCAGCCATTACATGATGAACTACTCTAGTTTTCTAAATTATGTTGTTTTAAGTGTTAGACACTGTTCAATATAAATAGTATAGATTTTTTTATATAACTCTTTAATTTTCCAGAAACCCATTTCCAAATAAAAACTGTAAATCTCTATTGCTTTGTAACTTGAATATGTTTTTAAATCGAAGTCAGAAGTCATAGTAATGCAAAACTCAGACTCAGGATAGAGATTTTCATAAGACAAAAAGCACGTATTTGCTGAAGCTCTTTCTAGACCTGTGAAAGGTCAATACTAAGGAACTTCTAAAGACTATCCATTGTAATGTCAAGAAATGGTCCCCTAGTATTCAGGACAATATGAAGTTATAGAACCAAAACTGCATATTCTATGTGCATATTCAATCAGGAATTTGAATCATAATCTTCTTAGCAACAATAGTTACTGTGTAATCTGATTAACTTATTTGTTGGGTTGTTGGGGACTTTTTTAAGTTTTCAATCTAAGGAATTGGAAGAATATTCTGATCTTTATTTACAAATATTCTATGAACAAAAAAATCACAGCAATGAAAGACGCAGTAAAAATCCATTTGGCTAATCCTTCCACTATCCTGACATTGTTAAAAAAAGCCATTAATTGCTTGTCTAAGATACCAACTGGATAATGATAATAAAAGAAATTCAGTATTTGGTCGGAATGCCGTATTACCAGATCAGCGTAATGATTCCTGCTAGTCATGAAAGAAAAGATGCATCACTAGAGGAAAGGAAATCCATACATTAAATTTCCATCTGTCTAAATATGAGATTAATTTAAAAATATATATATTATATATATAGGTGCCTATATATATATATATATATATATATGTACCTATATATTTAATCTAAACACAGAGCTATGCTGTTCAGTGAGTTCAATAAGCATAGTATGTATAAGTAAGATGAGGTTATTTGAAAGAATGGAACTTCCAGTTTCCATTTCACCTGCTGTGACACTTCACATAACACTTTGAAGACATAAAGAAAAATAACTCATTTTCACACCTGTGTTAGCAGAATTTAAATGGTTAGCATTCATATTTTTATTCAAATTTTCTCTTTTGTCAGAATTATATTCGACAGGGATAAAAGGGTCAGGTTAAATTAGAAAAAAACAGTTTTTTCCTCCCCATGCAAGAAGCTGTAATTCTCTTAATATTTCTTTATATCTTTTGACATATG
Organism: Struthidea cinerea; assembly: GCA_013397865.1. Classification (NCBI taxonomy): domain Eukaryota; kingdom Metazoa; phylum Chordata; class Aves; order Passeriformes; family Corcoracidae; genus Struthidea; species Struthidea cinerea. Next base: position 687,896 of record VZTI01001520.1, read on the forward strand.
TCCTAGTTAAAAGCATTGCTTCTTAAGAATCTGACGCACTAAGGTTTTGTAAGCTAGATATAAGTAGTGGAGCATAAGAAACACCTCAAAATGCAAACATTTATAAAAGGATTTTTTAAAATCTTAAGGATCTGAGAGTTGCTGTTCTCTACATCACCTCAGAATCAATGGAGTTTTTTTTTTTTCTGAAAAGGAATAATCATTGTAAGACGACTGTAGCATAGTTGCTAATTTCTGTGCTGCAGCTGCAGCACAATTTTGAGGCAGAAATGTCAATAGAGTTTATGTAAACATGTAGATACATATGCACATGTATACATATCTGTAGATATATTTGTACACATATATATGTCTCAATATAGACATATAGAGACATAGGGTTTTATTGTTGTTGTTTTATGGGTTTTGAAGTCTTTCAGTTTTTTGGTCTGTGTTTTTTGGTTTGGTTTTTTTTCGTGTCAGTTTTTTTGATGTTATTAATTGACTTTTTTTCTTTTTCAAATACAGTGAAATTTTGTACACAGTGATCCAGAGCTGTGTTTAGTGACTTTAACATGTTTGTCAGACTTACTGGGTGATACACTGAAAAACAGTATCTTAAGAATTTTTTTTTCTGAACTGTAAGAGATGCGGCTATGATAAGACAGTCATAGTTAGAACAACGTCACTGTCAGAAGGAAAATGGATAATAAAGGCTTGGTCTTCACTTTCTGTTGTCACAGATTAATGGATACCAATAAGAATAAGGACCAAAGAAGTGGGAGGCAATACTCCAGTGTTAATGATGCCATAATTTGGAAATATAGGATAGAGGATTTATGCTGTTTCTACTTTGCTTGTAAGTGCATCTGGTTGACTCCAAAATATATGGTTATCAGATACCTAATGGTCACCAGAGACTTGACAACCTAAATTGCTTAGGTCTAATGAAGATAAATAGCATTCTAGACATGGATACATAGTACACACCGAAGGGAAAATGACACAGATGTTGTTGCCAGGCAACTCATCAACTTATCTCCCCACATTAAACATACATTTCTGATGATTTTACTACATATGTAGCCAGAAAATGATGGGGATGGAGGGGCGAGGGGACACACACTAGTATTCTCTTTCACTGAATTACTGCTGCATAGTAATATATCACAAAAAAAAAAAATCTGTATTCACTAATTAATTTTACTATGTTCTTAATATAAGATATTCTCTTTTTTTTTATGGCTTTTGGATATAAAACAAGGTAAGAAAGCCCAATCACTGCTGGTCAGTTTTGAAAAGTTATATTGTACATTTTTAATTGCATAATGGTGCTCTCTTTAGGGATTGCTGTTGGTAGCATTTTTCTTGATACAGGGACAATGATATTCTGTAAGTGGATGAAATCACATTTTGTCTCAGTTCAAACAGCAAGACTAAAGGATTCAGCACTATCATCATTTATTCTGTATGCAGCCAATTTATGACAGATTTTTGTTTTCTGATTTATCCTCTTTCTCTTATTATAGAATAGACCTTTTATTGTTCTTGTTACATAGAAGTTTTCTAAGTGCTATACAAGTACTGCATAAGCGTTATAATTGAGATTTATTTCTAACAAAGTAAAATTGAATTACCATTAAGAGAAGCGTATAGAGCTTAATGATATTTTAGTAAAGCTCAGAAACCCATCCCATAACAATCATTTCTCTAAGAACCTGTTCTCTTATTTTTTCTTTGTTGTGCTACAACATCGCCAATTAATGCACACTCCAAGTAGAATGAAGAGTGTTTACAGTAAAAGCAAATGTCATTTTGCTTTCCATTGCACTTTGATTCTTTGTTTTAGAAACTACTTTAATGTACTTTGTTCCTGCATTCTCACATTGCTATTTGGTGACAAGAATAAAGCTATTGAAAAACATCAGCACACTTACTAGAGTATAACAAATGCAGTGAATTTAAAATTAGTTCAGCAATGTACTTGATACAGAAGTGCAGGTTCTTTGATACCAGCCCTGACTGTCTTCTAGACAGTCTTCTATGCCAGTCTTAATAAATATTCAACATGCTTAAGATGCAGGAGTTATGTTTCTTAATTTTACACAACCCAGAGTCAGACTTTCAGTTTTCGTCACAACTAATGTTGACACAGAAAATTGGGAAAATCTGAATTTAGTAGCCTCCAGATCAAGCAATGATTTCCTGCAGTTCTATTTTCAAGAACCTTAAAACTAAAATTGAGATCAAGCATTCAAAGAATTATTATTTTTTGAATCATTTTTACATTCATTTCTTGCCAGCATTTAGGCCACTGAACAATTAAAAAGTTTATAATCACTTTCAAAAAAAACACTGCACAAAGGTTGCTTTAATGCTCTATCCAACACTGGATAGGAGAATATATAGAACCTCCTGCAACGTAAGTCCCAAGGCTATACATTGTGATATGGCTCTCTAAAATAGCTAACCTTTTTTTCCATTTTTAATATGAAAAATATAGGGTTCACTATGTTTTTCTGTGATTTTTCTTTCTCTATTGCATCTTGCTTGAAATTGTGTTTAGTAATGTAACTATAACTTCCTATGCCACATTTTACTCCAATGTGATGCCGCACAATGCCCTTATCACATGCTTTAAATTTTGGTCAGAGTTGTAGTGGTCAGGTGGGTAGACTAAATTATCATTGTGGGTCCCTTCCCACTGTAACTATTCAAATAACACACATATTGCATTGAAACTCCATGAGAAGTTTATCCACTAAAGCCTTAGATTCAGCATCAGAACTAAATGAAAATATTGGGAAAACATGGCATATTGTATTGACTCTCCCAAGCTGTATGTATTTCTTTCCTTCCTCTGCTACCTTTAAACAGAATTCTTACTGCCCTGCTTAGGAGTTACCCAGGGCTTAAAATGCAAATGTTATCTTTTTTTAGTTGTCTGATTCCATTTTTCTGTAAAATATGTATCAGCTTTGGAGACTAAATTCAGATTGTGTCAGGTATACAGTACCTGACAAAAATAAGATTCAGGGGGTCAATCTTTAGCTTGGTAACTGTATTTCAGAGAGATAAGGCAATGGATGTGGAGTTGGTTCCCCACGTGCTAGTGCATGCAGGAAACTTATGCTTCTTTGCTTTGGTGGGACAGGGTCTTTTTGAAGTCATTAGTTCTTTTGTTTGACTCCATTATACACACTGGAAAGAAATATCTTTTGACAAGATTCTCTGTTGCCTTTTGCTGAGGACAGTATAAGGAATATTTGGTGCTTTTCCAATATCTCAGTTTTCATACCTGAGAGTACATCTCAGTGTAGCAAAAATATAAGATGGGCAAAGCTGAATAGCAAAGAAGTTCACACGCTTTTATCCAGTGAAGATTACTTTCAACTGTAAACGAAAGTCCCATCATCCTGGACTTAGTCCAAATTTTGTATTAAGTTGTCACTGGATAAAACATAATCAAAAAAATCCCACAAGGAATGCATTTTTCTCAGACATACTCAGTCATACTCATTTGTTCAAGCTGTCCTTAGCCTTTTGACTTTATCCTTATAATGTACGCTGATGAAGTTTGTTAAAAATTTCACACAGTGGGATGCAGGCTTCATCATATGATAATCTTTTATTTCTAATATGCTTTTATAATCAATGAGATATTAAAAGTTAAAATTCATAATATTATCACTGGAACTTAACTGAGTATCACGAAGATGAAAGGCCAGGGGTTTTGAATTATTCTTGAATGATTACAAATCATTTAATAATCTACCAATAGCTCTATCTGCTTTCTTTTCCTGGATAACTTACCAGTAAAAGAGGAATTAAGGAGACATACTTGGAAGTGAAGTGATTACAGAGTATTTTAAATATAGTTTTCATGCTTAATTAAATATTTCAACACAGTTCAGATATTAGGGGACTATTCACATATGCTTTCAATATTGACATGAGCTATAGCACATCATAACATTGGAATTTAGGCACTGAAGAATGGCATAGAAAAAAGAATGCAGAAAACCTGATACTTCTGCATCTTTAAATTTAGAATGAGACTTTGTGGTTTTAAATGGATTTCAGTCATACCTTCAGAAAAAGTTTATTCTTTCTGTAGTAAAAAATAGCAACAGGAATTATACAGAAGTAAGATATTTTTAACATTTTCGTTGCTGAGGCAAGTAGGTGACAGGGTTATGTTAAACAGTGTAATAGTACTGTGGAGAAAAGTCTTTGTGAAAGAACGACTTCATTTCTGTTACCACATATGGTAACAGCCCTCTGGAGGCTACAGCCTTATGGGCAACAGAAGATTTGGCACATATAAATTCATAACAAGGTAAATATATAGTCAAAAGAGCAACTTTAAAAAAATATTTCCCATATAAAATATTTTCATAAAGACTACGCTTAATTTATTGTGTTGATACAGGAGCAACATAATTCATATTTATGTATTTTTTAAAAATATTTTTCTTCTTTCTGCCTAACATGTAATTTGCTAAAAGTTGTCTCACTATAGTAGCTATAAATATTCCAAAATACAAAATCTATCATCAGTATCATAATTATATTAAAACCATTGCACTATTAATTTAATTCTTTAATTTTTTTGATTTGCAATATCAGGTGTTTATCAGAGATTGTCAAGAAAGTAATATTGTTGGTATCATAAAGAGTTTTGGACTGTTAAGCATATAAATAATGCTATAATAATTTTTAATAAAATAGGTTTTAGTACATCTGTAAGGTCTTAACAGATGTTTAGCCACTGGAGCTTTTAACATTATTTGCAATTTCTAGAGCAAATTTAAGGGTTTTTTTCTTACAGAAAGTTTATTTTATACCCTTTACTCTTTCCCCTTTCTGTAAATATATCCCCTTGCCCCCATGCAATTAAATCACACATTTTCTCTTCAAGTCTTTCAAGAACTATTTCTGGAAGGAAAAAGAGAAGTGAAAAAACCTCTTGGACTGTACTTTAAGAAGGATTAGTGTTCCTGACAAAGGAAGACAAGCCTCCTAAAAACGCCGCTTTAATGCTCCAAAACAGTCCAAGTGGAACTCCAAGAAAATAAAAAGCTTTGTAACAGTTTCACAGTTGCAATTGTAATTGCCTAATTATTGACAAAAATTTAATTTTAGAGGCAGACACATGAACCAATTAGGACAAAAAACACTTAAGCCATTCCATGAATTTTAGCAAAAAGGGAATTGAGATCAACAAGTAAGAACATAACTTGGTATTCAGTTACGACCAAAGATATGTAGATGCCAGTGTCTTTAACACTGCAGTATACAGTGTCTCTGAAGTTATTTAGCAAGTTTGAAGAAAGATTTTGAGGCTGGGGAGAAAGCATTGATCTGACACTACATATGCTAAGTTCAAATATTTGAAACTACCTTCCTTTTATTAGGTTTTGCCTGCTTGCATCTTTGTTTATTTTAATTGGAAGAGAAGGCTTAATCTCAAGTTATTCACAAAGCTTCTACTTTAAAAAAATGCAATCTTTCTTCTCTACTGGTTTGCTGATGGGGGCTACATATCCTTAATATTATATGAACTGCGTGATCACTTTGACCACAAGACCCGGTCTTCAACAATTACTAGGGAACAAAACATACAGAGAAATCAGCTGCATTCTTTGTGGGAAAATCTATATTGCCAAGGGGATGTTTGGAACTTGATGATCATAGACTAAGATAAGGAAGCTAAATATCCTTTTAGTTTACTCAATATTTCCCCTGCCTATGTCAATAGAATTCACTTTCCCCTCATCAAGGCTTACGAGGCAGAAATCCTTCGCTGAAACATTCTTTACAGGTAAACTCTACAGTTTATATCTGTATAATGTAAAACAATCTATTTGGCATCTGTTGTTGAACCCCACTATGTAATTGTTCCCATTTTCATGTAAACTGTTCCAGGGTTAAGGTTTCCTGCTTTGTTGAGGGTGTGGAAATCTGTGTTGTCAGACAGATTGCCAGCAAGCGGGTTTAGACACATTAAAACTCTTCCAGCTGCCCAGTAATCATAGATTCTTGAGAATGGAAAAACCGAGGAATTTTCTTTTCCTCCATTGTAGCCACTGAACGTATAATGTCTTCCCGATTCAATTGGCTGGACTAGGTATGATTTCTGCTGCTGAGACTCCAAACTTTTTCACTGCAGGCTCATTCCCAGAGCCTGGGAATAAATTAAAGAATAATGAGAATGAATTTTGTCTGTCACTGAGAAATCATATATATAAAATTAATGAACTGGCTGGTAATTAATACTGAAACTTTCAGACATAGGAGATATTGCCGAGTCAAGAATAATCTGAAACATATAGTTTATATGATTGCAATAACTATGCAAAACTAATTACAACATTTCAGATGTTCACACAGAATATATTCCAGCTTTAATAAACCTTGAATTTGTTGTGCTCCATGTTTCAAATGCTTGAATTTAAAGCACTGTTTGATGGCAGAACATTATGCAAATATTGTTGTGCAATATACATTACAACTTTGTGTCTAAAGCTGACATTGCTACATCTTTCAAAAGACAATTCATCATATTGGAATTTCATAAGACATTAATTCAAAAACTACTCTATGGCTCACCAGTGTAATGGATGTTCAACTGACGGCTTTGTCAGATGGAAAGGCCTATTCTTTGCTGTGATACTAGCGTGAGATATAAAAAGGTTGTGCTATCAGTAACTAATTGAATCAACCACAAAAATTACTCTTACAGCTATTGTTCAAAACATCACCTTAAGAATTTTGCAAAATTCTGCTTGGTTTATAATAATGTTTTTTCTTTTACATTCTATGTCTGTTTACAAACATATATAGCATATTTACAGCATTCCAAATGTCATTTCTTTGAACTACTTCTCTGATCTTTCATTTATTCAATTTAACCTGTATGTATTCAATTCTATCATATTTTGTAAATACAGTATACCAAAACAAGTTAAAAGAAAATAAAATGCTAGTAATTGCCCTAGAAGTAAAATTTTTAGTTGTCTTTAAATCAATTTTTATGGGCTTGCCTAGTGTGATACTGGTTTAGATCACATACAGACTTTTGAGAAATATGTAAATCATATGATAATGGCCATATAAATCTTGTTTTTCAACTCATCTCTGGAGAGCCTAGTTTCATCCCTTTCCTCCTTCAAACCTAGTTTTAAGCCCTCTTAATCAGCCCTGCAAACACATGGGCTAGAATCCTTTTGTCCTTCCTACACAGATGAAGCCCATCTGACTCTAGCAGGCCTGACACTGTAAAAATTGACCCATGATCAAAGAAACCAAAATTCTACTAATGGCACCAGCCCTTAAGTCACTTATTGATAATGTGGGTTTTCCTGTTCCTTTCATCATTCATCCCTGCTACCAAAGGAACTGAGCAGAGCACCACCTCTGCTCCTATGCCATCAGCCAATCAACACAAACCCTTGAAGTCCTTTTTGATTATCCTGGTACCCTTCTTGTCAATCTCTGTCATCACTGGCAGCCTGGACAAGAAGCAGTGGATAATAATCAGAGGGATGAACTAGCTCAGGGAGTATCCTGGTAAGATCCCATACCCATGCCCCAGGGAGGCAGCAGACTTCCCTGTGGGATGAGTCTGGTCAATGTACAGGGCCATCAGTTCCCCTCAGAAGGGAGTCACCTACTACAACTGCCCTTCTTCTTAATACTTGGGGCTGTAATCCATATGACAGATGATGGGCAACTGGGAGGCCCTCCAGACAGATTTTTTTCTCTAGTGTCATCTGCCTGACCCTCTAGATCCTTGTAGTCTTGTACCTATTCTGTAAGGGCACCTGGGAAGGCAAAGGGATTGTGAGGGGATGCTTTTACCTCCCTGAGCAGGAAACCGTTTCCGTTCCCCCGTCTGCTAAGTCTTCTTCTGCCTGATGGCAAGAGGGGCAGGACTCCTCTGACTCCTGTTGAGATTGTCTTAGGGTTGGAAAGGTACAACTCCATCAGCACGTTTCTCTTTCGCTCTCCCTAATACTGCTTAGCCTTTCTATTTATTCCTTAAGCTCTGCCACTAGACAGAGCAGATAGTTCACTGGCTCACACTGCACACAGGCATCTTTTGCACCCTGGTACTCACAGCAGGCTCAGACACTCCCCTGCAGCCAGTGACCTGGACAGCAGTATCCTTTGTGGGGGGGGGTTCTGTTTGGGGTAGCACACCCTTACTTGCAGCAGCAGAAATGTCTTTTGAGGTTTCATAAACCATTGCTGGATCTAGTCAAGTCGGGATGGAGGGGGGGGGAAGGGAAATCAGCCAAAACACCCATCTGACACACAGCCCACCGCAAGGAAGGTGGCTGCACCCTTCCTGCTCTCCCTGCCTATGTGAACTGCCATGCTGCACTCCAGGTCTCTTGCACTCCCCAGAGCAGTTAAATCGCCTCCAAATGGCCCTCTGACCACCCCCTGCTCACCTGAATGGCCGGCAAGAGGGGGCATATGAAATAGTTTTCACAAATATGTAAAAACTCTAACAGCTTCCATGGAATCAAGTTGTCTTCAATGATGAAAGGAAAAACATTCTGAAAAATTTCTGCATTCAAGTAGTGGAAAACGGTATGAAAGCTAAAGGTGATTTTGAGAAGGAGTAACTACAACTCTTCCAAAATGTTTGAATAATGAAGACCCACCACCACAGCAATAGCAACAGCTGGTATACATGGCATAAAAACACTGCAGAGATGTGAGTCTGATAACTTACAGCAAATGAGTAGTAACAAAATTTGTTAGATAGCTTTCTTTTAAATTGTTCTTCAAAAAAATTATGATTTGTATTTCCATAGTTTTTGTCTATGGTGGACAATATAAAGATGGTGGACAGTATAAAGTTTACTAGATATGTGAAAGCAGAGTTGATCTTATCAACATAAACAGCATTTAATTTAGTTGATGTGTTCAAAGAATATCCTTATTGACAGGCCAGAAATACACGATTGCATATATTGCTCTTTCTGTTGTTTTCCTAATTATTTTATCCAAAGGAAACAAAGATATTAATAATGCATGACTGTTAATTGTTCAAGGCATTAATGTCATCTGCTAAGAATCCAGTTTCAGCATCTCAGTATTTTAGAATTCCTGAACAATCTCTTATTTGCAAGTTTTTATTACTTTTGCTAACTAAAGCTCACTCTGTACTAAAGGAATTATTCATGGAACTATCTGCTAATGCATGAAGCCACATCTTTTTCCATTCACTTCACTGAGTAATAGTTTTCATTCTGGGTTTTGACATTGTATAGAAAGATTAGCAGAGGTGATGACTTTCACAAATCATGTCTATTAAAATTTTGCTTAAAGAATCAACTGTAATGTGTCTACTGCAACACCTCCATGCAGAGCTCTGTTTACATGGGCTTTATTTGGAAAAGGAAAGTAATCTATAAACTTACTTCAAAAGAAATATAATCACGTATCCACCTAGATTTCTAATCGTTTTCCAATCTCTTATTTGCAAGTTTTTATTGCTTATGCTAACTTTAATCCATTCTGTGCTAAAGAAATTATCTGCAGACCTAACTAACAGTACATTTAAGAAGTTTCAAAATCTATATTTAAAACACTGATCATTGATAACAGGAAATTTTAGAAATATTTACAAAAACTTCCTCCACCAACCCCACAAAAGAAGCAATAGAGCTAGACAATCCCACTGTTTGCACTTGCTCAGTATACAAAATTAATAAGGTAACTGGACACTGAAAGCTGATTTTCTGCGCATTTCAAAGAGTTTGTGTGGTGTAGAATCTAGGAATTGCCTTTCACAGAATTACAGAATCAGTGTTCAAATGAATTTGAATTCATTTTTTGAATTTATTACTTTGAAATTTAATCAGTAAAGAAAGTAAATTATTCCAATTTAAGGTGTTTTTATTCTGAAGTAGGAGTTTCCACTTGAATGTTGTGTAAAATATTAAACACAATCACAGCCATGTTAATTCCATTATTTAGAAATGCATCCTGAAATGTTACATTTACTTGGACAGCTGTAGCACAACAGAAAATTCAAAGACAGAATCACCAGATATGCTGACGTGGAAGAGACCCACAAGGATCATCAAAGTCCAGCTCCTGGCCCTGCACAGGATATCTCTAAGAGTCACACCATGTGCCCAAGAGCATTGTCCAAACACTACCTGAACTCTGTCAGGCTTGGTGCTGTGACCACTTCCCTGGGGAGCCTGTTCCAGTGTCCAGCCACCCTCTGGGTGAAGAAACTTTTTCTAATATCCAGTCTAAACCTTCTCTGACACAACTTCAGGCCATCCCTTCCAGTCTGGTCACCAGAGTGCCTGCTCCTCTTCTTTCCCCTCATGAGGAAGTTATAGACTGCAATGAGGTCTCCCCTCACTATCTTCTTCTCAAGGCTTGAGATCAAGCGACCTCAGACACTCCTCATACGGCTTCGCCTCAAGGCCCTTCACCTTCCCCTTTTGTTGTCCTCCTTTGGATGCTCTAGAACACTTTAATGTCTTTCTTATATTGTGGCACCCAAAACTGCCCCCAGAACTCGAGGTGAGGCTGCCCCAGTGCAGAGCAGAGCAGGACAATCCCCTCCCTTGCCTGGCTGGTGATGCTGTGCCTGATGCACCCCAGGGCAGGGTTGGCCCTCCTGGCTGCCAGGGCACTGCTGACTCAGGTTCAGCTTTCTGTCTACCAGTATCAGTTTCATCTCTTTCCCTCTTCCAAGACAGTTTAAAGCTCTATCAATGAGCCTCACTAGCTCCTGTGCTAGAACTCTTTTTCCCTCTATAAGAAAGGCACATTCTGTCAGATGTCAATAGATCATCCCATGGTCAAATTCCCAAAATTTTTCTGATGACACCAACCTTGGAGCCTCCAAACTCCAGGAAGCATTGACCTGATGAATCTACCTATTCCCATCAAAGTAATTCCTTTCTATCAGAATGATCAAGACTAGTTTCGGTAAACCTGTTCTTGGAAATTACGAAACGTCACCCGAAATTAGATTAAAAACAGAAACAAAAACTCTGCCTCAATTACTTTAGTAGAATTAACTGCTTCTCTAATTTGATATTGTTCTCTAGTCTGATGCTCTTCTCTAAACTGATATTCTAGCCTATATTAATTTCTTTTCTGCATTGTTGACACTTTTTTCCAGCTATATGATATTTTGAATAAATCTGAAAGCTAACACATAAAAAGAAAATATGAAACCACAGCCAAAATTGGATATTTAGTGTAGTTTTCCCCCTGTTCCTTATATGAGTTACCAAACCTGAGTGCAGTGCATAGACAGAATTCTGAAGAAGAATATAGCATGGATAGCAGAATCTGGAAAATTCATTACTTGTAAGTTCCCCGAACTTTGTTGCATTGCTTGGATTTTTTTTTTGACTTGATTGTTTCTCAAAGACTCCAACATACCAGCTTGAAATAAATTTTGAAGAAAATCTATCTCTGTAACATTGCAGCTTAGGTATCATCAAAATTACTGACAACTTCAGATCATTTTCTCCAGATAGTTTTCTTGGAATCAATTTCATTTGTTCCAAGGGGCTGCAAGAGCAACAATTATTGAACTGGAAGATCAGGAGGAAAATGTGAGATCAGAAAAGAGAATGTATGGTTAAGATGTGAAAGACTCCTATTTCCTACAATGGAAGAGAAAACTGAAGCCAGGTTTTTCCCCATGCTAGATGACTAACTTTTAAGGAAGATGACCAAGGCTCTACCAGCAACGATTGCACTTCTAGCCATTCTTCTATTTTTCATTTCCTATATTGTTGTACTTTGGATATTTCACTAAACCTAGAGGAAGACAGGGAAAATAGAACTAGATATATTTATTTTACTCTTTTAGTCAAAAGCAAACTTTTCCATTCTCTTTTTTAAGGTAAACTCAGGAGAGGAGTTTAAAAAAAATATAAAAAATGTAAAAGTTCAACTAAAACTAAATACTGAAATGTACTTCTTGTATTCTTTAAACACAAATTATTCCACCCTTACACACATAAAAATACAAACTTATAATCTGAGTGCATATAGGTACTTTTATCCTGTCTTAAATTCACATTCTGTAAAGAATCGTGTATTTTTTCTATGACACCTCTGTCTGTAAACCCTATAAAAATGTGAACTTTGGTTTCCCATCATTTACCTTGAATGAGTAATTTACTGAGAAAAAGTGTTCTTCAGACACATAAACTCTATTGCTAGTGCACTTAAAGTATTATATGTCCCATGTCATATTCCTTTGACTCAAAAAAAAAAAAAAATTATAAAATTCCTTTCTCAAAAGAAGGCATATATATTATGTATTGTGACCATGAAACATCTTTACAGAGGTTATCAACAGCGGCAGCACCTTTCATGGATGTATGGCAATGCAGAGTTTTTTCAAAAAATAATTACAACTTCAAGTGAAAGCAGATGAATAAAGTAAATAAATTACTGGTGTTTCCTAGAAATACAGTATGTGTTGAGAGACCAATTAGTTCACTGTGACAAAGAATCCTCCATCACTTCATTTAGTATGATAACCATAGTGATTTTGGAGATGTTTCCCTACAACATATTTTAGATGTTTCCTATAACCTATTTTAGGTTCATCTTGGCCAATATACTAGGAAGACTAAAAAACAGCACACCAAAAAACAAAATTTAAGTAAACTGTCAGGATCTGACATATTTAGGACATACCGAAAAAAAGTATTTGAAAATTGAATCTATAGTCTGACAAGAACCATCAAAAGTCACTTTTTTTCTTTTAATCATCTTCATTTAGTTCAGATATTTTGTATTTCCTGCTTTTTAATATACTTTTCACTTTCAGAAGAAGTTTTAAAGAAAACATATAGGAGAACAGAAAAAAAACAAATTAATATAAACTAGCACTTGTTCTTATTATAGCTAATAAGAGATACTTATTGTGCTTAAATGAATACAATCACATGTCATCCCATAAATGCACTGCCTGTCAGTGCACCAGGGATAATTTATCTACGGCACAATGACTGTGGCAATCCAGTTTTCTAACTGAAGACATGAGAATTGTATGGCTACTTCTTCTTCGTCATCAAAACAGGTCTTTTTAGGTTCTCCCAACTAAAGCAAATCCATTCCAAAGTTTTTCATGCCTCTTAACCATGAAGGTCCTTTATTAAAACTTTCAAGTCTTCTAATACCCAAAAATGGAAAACTGACACATCGTTATTTATTTAGTAGCCTTGTTAAAGGTTTTATAAGCCTTATGACAAAACTTCCCCTTTAAGCTTCAGAATTTTTAATCATTAATTTGACCTCTCACACACAAAAGACAAGACATTGACAGACCATATTTGAATAGAATCAGAACACTCACTGTCAAAAGAGAGAAAATCTATAAAATAAGTTAAAGAATCCATATGCAAATAAAAAACTGTTATTCATTACCCTAATATAACATTAATGATTGAATTATAAAAAGCATAAATATGTAAAAAGTTAAAAAGGTAGAAATAAATGTGGATATCTTTCCACTCCCAGTGAAACATTAATATTCAGCTTATTTTAAAGCCACACTACCAGAAAGACTTATATAAAACTAACCTGTATTTCAATGGCAGCCAGAGAAATGGGCACGCACAGAGGAGGTTCAGCTCACTGGGGCAGAGTTGGAGATGACTGACTGGCATCACTGAATGTGTAAATATCTGCTCCTAGCTACTTACCAGAGGAAGTTAGAATGAGTTTAAACTTGAAAATCAGCTGTTAGATGCCAGTTTCCTTGATGACATCCACAAGACAAGATGCAATAGGCACAAGTTGACAGAATGAAAATTATGATTAAATATAAAGAAAAACCTATTTACACTGTGAGTGATTAAACATGGAGCAGCTTCTTCAGAGATGCAGTGAAATCTTGCCCTTAATCTGCCTGCCATAGTATTTTTATAATTCTAGACCTAAAATGCTGAGGTTAATCCTATCTCAGTAATATTTTTGTTCAAAATTTAAAGCTATTGTCTGTTTCAGAAAACCTGATTTTAATCAAATTACGTCTGACAGAAAAAAATCCAAACAAAGCCAAAACACTTGCATTAGTCAGAGAGATTGGCAAAAATTATTAACTTGCTGCAATGATTTACTAATGCTGTTTTTGAGAAAAACAAAAATTGCAATTAAAAAGGTGGGTTCAGATGAAAAAATAAGCACTATGAAAACACCAGATTCTCAAAAGGGGGAAAAAAGTTTATTAAGTTTTTATGAACTTCAAAAGAGATTATATGAGATTCAAAAACTTTAAACTCATGTGCATTTGACTTTGATCATACACTAGATTCTGCTCAAATGTATTTGCTTTTATCTGCATCAAATCATAGCAAAGTGCAGTGCACTTCAAGCAGATTTTGACCTTTAGTTCACCTGTACCTGCTATGCAACAAAGTTTTTTTTTAGCAGCTTGCATTTCCAAATTTTTTTCAAAGATTCCAACCACGCTTCATGGGCTGAAGAAAAACAGAGACAGTCATGTGGGTATAGGATGCAAAATCCCTAGATTCTTAAAAATTTGTAGCAAAAATTAGAACCCTAAAGACTGCATTAATTATTCATTCATTTCTGCTTCCAGAACTAGACATGTTCTCTCTCAGAGATGCAAAGTGTAGTACAAAATTTGAAAACATCTTTCAAATAGGAAATCTGTGCACATGTAAGTATTTAAGGTAACTCTTAAAATCACAAAGTCTAGTGTAATTCAAGGTTTTAAATGCAGTGCTGAAATAGAGATGCTAATTTCAGCTGGCAAGTGACCTCTCGATAACATACATAAAGTTTGATTATGCCCCTGGATCACAGTGTATTGTACTTGAACATCTTATATAATCATTTACTCCTTCTCAAGTTCTAAGCAGTTCACTTTACCTTTGTCTCAGCATTTTCTCAAAAGCATTTACAAGAGTATAAAGTTAAAAAACAACTTTAAACAATTTAAGTCATCACTTTGAAAGTTCTTTTCTTTGGAATCAGGCAATGTTCACTCTGAGCACTGCCTTTCTCTATTGTTTGGAAGTTAATGTTTGAATTGGAGTGCTTCCATAAATTCATGGAGTTTGGAGTTATACATATTACCCAAGGATGGATTGTCTTAAGCTCTGAAGGTGAGGACATAAAGAGGACCTTCAGGCAATAACTTAACACAACTACTATCCCATTCCAAAATATGATTCAGCTGAACTGAGATATTCTCTGAAACAAGAGAATTCCACACATCTTTGCCCAATACAGAGGAACTTCTTCAGCCGATACAGACCTCTAGTTTAAGATTCGTAAATGTCATGGACATACCTAGAAGCTTATTAGCAGCTGTATAGAACAAACTAAATGATACCATAGACAAAGCACAGTGTTGAATACATTTATTAATCTTTCATGAAGATAATTGCACTACTCAAAAAGTATGGCCGATATTCCTGCAACAGCTTCAGCAATAAAAAAAAATCGTTGACTGCTACAGTTGCTTTGACTAAAATCCTATTTAAAAAGTTTTATCTTACTTGTCTACTGTTTATATAAATTGAATTTGAAAATGTCCTAGACAGAAGGGGAAAAAACTTCCAGACTAATTGCTTCACCTACATTTTTAGGTCATGCTCTGGAGAATATAGACATCTTATTTTGCAACGCTTAAGTTCTTTTCAATCATATCTAGCCAAAATACTGTCATAACTTCAAAGTGAAAGAAAATCATATGTTAATTTATTCTATCACAGACATACTGGACAGAGGTTTCAGACTCTTGAGGTTCTTCCTTGTGATGAAGCTGTCAAAAACTTGCTAGAGTTTCTTCACCTCAAAAGGAATGGTGCTGTCTCTGATAAAATCAAAACATATTTTACTGTATAAACTTTGCTAAGGAAGCAGAAAGGCTTGATATTTTTTCAAATTTCCACCTCATAATTCTTTGTGGAGAGGTATGCAATTATTTGTTTGAATATTTATTATGTCCCAAAATAATTGAAAGAAAGTCCAAATTGGATATGAAAAAAAATATAGCTTTGAAAAGTTGGAAATAGCAAAGTAGGTCTGCCAATCACTGTCTTCAAGTTCTTTAAAAATACAGTACAAAAGCCAACAGTGGTTGCTTTTCATCTATGATAAATTTTTTCCAGCACCCAGCTGACTCTGAGCATGTAATCACAGAGTTAACTCAATACCAGAACTTTTCTTAGCTTTTTGTTGATTTAGAAAGTCTGGGAAGCAGCACAACTCACAATAACACAGGCTGAACAGAAAAAAAAGGCAACAAAATGTTCCAAAATCCAGCGTAACTACAAAACATAAAACCCCAAATTAAAGCAACAATAAGAAAACCAAAACCTGATTCATTGGTAATGCCTCTGACAATAAAAAGGCGTGAGCTTTCTATTTTTCACAACCAGCTACTGGTTTAGTATGTGCAAACATCACACAACTACTCTCATTCTGTTTAGAAACCAGAATGCATCCAATATATAACTGTAAATATCATTAATTTTCTGGTATCTTTCTCAGGCTGTAAAAGGCCATCAACATTAGTAATATTACACTATATACATGTAAAAACTGCATGTAACAATGAAAACACCTTTTTCTATTTTTTTTTCCACTGCTGATTCTGATTTGCTTCCTTTTTTACTGCGGTGTCCCTAACCCAGTTGTTAACACTCCCTATAATTATAAATACTGTGTCCTTCATCTTTTTAAATACACCAGAGGAAAACCAAAACTCTATAATCAACCATAAGTATATAAGCATATGAAGAAAATCTGCATAGCTTAAACAGCCTTGTTATGCACGTCATTAAAATGCTAATATAAAATAAATTGTGAAGTTAGGATTAAGTGAAGCTACTTAAAGCATGAATTATGTAGTTTGTCAAAGTCACTGTAAAGTTAAGAATTTCACAGGAATCACTTTGAATTAATAATAATATATACTTGACTTCAGCAGTTGTCCAGGGAAATAATGGTTTTGATATGAATGATTCTGACTGTAATATATGGGTTTCAGAAGCAGACTGTCCTCAGCATATTCTGAAGTTACTGACTTATATAGTACATCTAGGAAGTTATTCAAAACCCTTAAAGCTAGTATATAAATTCTATGGCTGTTGTTGATCTACTGGAAATAGCAGGAATATAAAAAAAAAATCTTCAGTGATGACATTCAAAGTCTGTCTATTCTTTTCATTAAAAATCCATGTATGTAAATCAGAGAAGTTAGAAAAATTGATAAAAGTAAAGTGTCAAGTTTGCACATTCTGTCACAGACATAGACCTTGGGAAGAATGGGAATTTCAAAGATGATAAATTATGAATATTGTGAATATGGGGTCATATGGTGTATTTCCTGATGAAAATTAATTTCCTGGATGATATTACTGTAAATGACTAGAATAAACTGTGTGTCACCAGAAATATGACTTCAAGGTATGCATGGAATTAGGAAGGATTTTTATGTACATTTGGAGTAATAGGACAGTGTATGCTATTTATGTCTTTCTCAAGAGGCAAGGACAATTTTAACTTACAGGAAAGTATTGTCAAAATAGCAAGTGAAAAATGACATTAAAGACTTGAGACTGGCCAAATTAGGGTCTCACATGTAAATTACATTACAGACAAATACCACCTTTCCAAGTTGAAAACATTTATTGCTTTAACATCAACACTTTCTCAATAAGGTTACTATCTGAAATGGTATGTTTTGTGAAAAATGTTACATTAGTAATTGAATTAATTAACACCCCTCTACTCAGAAAAAGAACAAATGCTGCAATATTAACTTAATTTCAGAACTGATAATGTCATCACAGTGAACTGTCAGGGGTTTAGTGTTAAATCTTGTCATCAGCCCACTGCTGGAAAACTGTTGACTAGAAGTCTGAGACTGAAGATGGGATACTGGTTGACACTTTCTGTGCCTTACTTAATGTCTCCCCGGATGGCGGAGAGTTTTAGCGTCTTTGCCAGGAATTCAGGAGACGAACGGGTACTTCAACAGTCTCTGCTTTCAGATAGCTGTTTATTGAGTCTTATCAGAGAAATAGAGTCACTAGCGTGACCCAGACACAGCACAGAGCAGAGAATGCAGGAAAAGCCCGCATTATCAAGATTAGACAGTCTTTTTAAAGGCAAATTATAAAATAAAAATGTAAAACGAAAGATATTTTCACTTTTCCATCAATGTTCCATACCTCACTTTGTTACATACACCGGAACTGAGGAATTCTTTATCCAATCACCTTAAACTACTTCTACTGCAGATATGGAGTACTAGAAGAAGGAACAAAAGGCCTGGAGAACAACAACAATCCTCCATTTTGAAGTTTTTTACCTTTTCTCTATTTACTATATTAACAAACCCAAAGACTCTAAATTTTCACCTTGTGACAATCTTACATAACATTCTATCATCTAATTCACACCAACGTAGATTCTAACTCTTCCCAAAGGGTAGGTAGTTTTCTCCATGGGCGAAGGTCAAAGACAGTGTTGTCCAGGTGGGTAGAATCCTTCAAAACAGGCAGAGATATTCTCTGCATTCTGGATTCCAACACTGGTGATTCATGAAAGAGTCAAAAATACAGTTGCATGATAATCAGTCAGCCAAAGAGATAACCAATCAGAAAGTAATGCAACAAAAAACACTGCAGTTGCACTTACTTTAAAATGAACTTTCAAATATTTCCTTGTTAAAATCAAAATTATTGGGATGGAGAGATACTTTTATTTCTAATCAAAATATCAGGGAAGTGAATAAAAACTTTTTATGATCACATCAAGCTGTCTTTCAATCACTCCTGTCTTTGGGTGCAACCATGTTTTCCTGTGACTAACTCATGTAACAGAAGAGTCTTCTAGTTGCTTTCCGAAGGTGTCTAACATACAGCTGTATTTACGTAATTTATACCTTAGTCCTTAAGGCTACTGGATGACAGTGCTCTTTTGCATTCAGAATGAGTAGAACAGATGGTGAAAATCTCAGATTAATCTTATTTTGGCTTTAAAATGACCTCAGAATAATAGCAGTTTAGTTTACTAGAAAGGGAATTTTTGATGCATTCGAATTAATTGCTAGATATAGGTATTTCTGTTCTCAATAGATAAGATTTTCAGTAAGTTGTTTTTTCTGTAAGTGAAAATTGTGAGGATTTCAGCTGTCTAAATTAATGGGAGTGATTCAGAAAAAGGCACTAATGTATTCTGTTGCCTGAAGCATGGCTCCACATTATGAAATGATTGGCCAAAGTTCCAGCTTAATGCACTCTTGCTCCTCTCTTGGTCTCTGTTATGAGCCCCTGTTCCCTGTCTGAGAAGCACTGCCCCCACAGGTTTTTTTCAGTCTGCATTTTAGGGAACTCAGTTGTATACTTGCTTAAAAACCCTAGAAACGTGACATTCCACAGATAATACTAGCCTATTTCTCTAGGCAAAAAAAAGCCCCAAACCAGACAAACTGAACCCCAAGTACTCTTAATTGCTTGTGCTCCCACACATGGATTCTTGCTATTCACCTCTCAACAATGTTATCTAGCCAGGAAAGCAAATAAGGAGGCTGAAAGGAAGAAAAAGAAAAAAAAATCCAAAAATACTAGCCATATTTATGATTATAATGTGGAGATGGGATCAAGAGGAGGTGGAGGAGATATAAGATTTTGTGTTCCCTTCTAAGGGCAATTCCAAGATTATTTCTTCATTTTGTATTAGATTTCACATGAATAAAAATAGAAACAAAAAAACTGGTCTTGTATCAGTAATTTCAGAGTGACCTTATTTTAACAAAATAATAGTTTCTGGGAGTGGTGGCTTTTTATTTGAGAATAGTAGGGTATCTACCCATTAGATCTTCAAACATGAATCTTATTTTGTATTTCCACTAAGAATAGCTAAAGCAGATATTGGCACCAAGCCTGTCACCACAACACTGAAACACAAAGCTTTAACTGAAAGAGAAAATCTACTGCACCTGCCTGTTGAGATCCTCATCAGATAAAAGAGACTTTAGTAGTTTCTGGATTGATTATTGGGATGCTTCCTATTTTAAAAATACTGTTTAACTTGATTTAATTTTGATATATATTAACACCCCACCAAACTAATGAAAGTTACAGAATAGCTTATGTTACCTTATAGAAAGAGCAGAATTAAACACTGTCTCATCTTACTCTTTCTTACCAGAAAAAAAGTCATATTAATAGAAGACAGACCTAAAATACACAAGAACAAGAGAAGCAAAGTGCCAGTGTTTTCAGTTTGAATTGGTGGATATTTCTGAGACAGGAAACTATAAAAAACATAAATATTAACTTGTGGAAGATTGACAGAATCATGGTGGGAAAAATACATTTTTCTTTCTTAATGCTGTAAATAAGATCATTATTTCCTCCTTTTATAAATTGTGCTTTTGATTGAAGAACTCATAAAGCCCCTGCCAGCTACTATAACATACTAGCTCACTTTAGGGCAGACTGAAATAATTAGATATGTTTCTTTGGTAAACAGTACAGGACAGAGAGAGAAAGGCATTTCCCTCTTGGATAGAAGTAATTAAGTATCCAAGTTATAGATATGCAGACATTTCTCTGGTGAGATTTAAATTGATTTCCAAGTCACAAGAAAGACAAAAGTTCTCTATCTTAGTTCAGAGATGAGTACTGCAGTTGCTCACATTTGCTAATGTCTGAAAGCTTAAGTTAAGAACTGCTAGGAAAAATGCAAATGCTTAAACTGTATCATGACAGTAAAGTTAATTCATAGGACCATGTTTCCATGTTCAAGAGAGTCTTTGACTAGCATGCAGAATTCCATACTTCTTAATTCTTAGTATACATGTGTGTATTACAGTGTGTCCTCTCTTTGTCATGTACAGGAAGGTAGACATGCATCATTTGAGAATTTATATCACTCATGGAGAAAGAACAGGGAAGAAAATTATTATGTACTGTAATGTCTCTTGCTGGTTTGTGTTAGGGAAATGCTGAGAGACAAATGGAACACAATATTTATAAATAAGTCCTCAATACTTATTATTATTTTATTTTATGGTAGATATTCTAAGACATTCCAGGCAGAATTGGACTGTATGCTCCTAGGTATTTGATAGATTTATACAAAAGAGCCTTCCATGTTGAAATTTACAATCTAATTATAAGAGAAAATAGATGGGTACACCGTCCTGAAACAAGTAAATTGGGGTTACACAGCTATGGATCTTGTTTTATTATGCCACATGTCATAATAGGTTTCATATTTTTTCTCAACTACATGTCTTAAAAGAAATAAAGTTGTAATTACCCTGGCACAAAGCTACTATTTAAGAGAAAGGACAGATCATTAATATACTGCTTCTTGTTGTGATTTGTTCTGCTTTAGTATCAAATTTAATTAAAAAAAAAAAATTGAGAAAGGTAAAGGAAAACATAGGAAAAGGAAGAATTATTTGAATGAATATTCATATGAGTCAAAATCAAAGGGCATGCTAAGAAAACGAAATGTTTCACTAATTTGTACTGGGAGAAAAAAAGACACACAGAAGCTCATTTTGGAACAAAACTAGATCTAATCTTTCTTTCCTTTATGAAGTGATGAAAATTCAACAATCCTCTTCCCATATCATTTCAGCATAGATTGTTTGTCAGTCTCTCTCTTAAAAATTATAAACCTAAATTCAAAATAATCCCTTATTCTCACTAAAAGACACAAAAAATTATTCTTAATAAAAGACAATCATGGACTAGCAAAAATATTATCATGTTAGCTGTTCTCGCTTGCAAACTGCAGAATCAAGTAAAAATTTCAGGTGAACTTAAGCAAGATAAAAATTTTGTAATGCAGGATAGCATTCCTATCTTCCAGCATAGAGAACTTTGAAACAAAAAGAACATCTTTTTAAATGAGCTGTTGTACAATTTCATATGAAAGTTATTGACCTTGGGAATAAGAACGGCAGCAAAAATCTACAAAAATTATCTGTAACACCAGAAAATGAGGGGTCAACTGTTTATAAAAAAAATTATTCTTAAAGGATTTCTGTAATAATTTCCTTACTTCCTTTTTTTTTCATAATTGATCTGTAATCATATTTTTGGTGGTGGTGGGTTTTTTGGTTTGCTTTTTTTTTTAGATTTCATTGAAACTAATTCTGAACACATTGAAACGAATGATGATAAATTCTTTGTTTTGAGCATAAACTATATCTCGCTGGTCCACTAAGCTGCACAGCATGTAGCAAAAAACCCCAACTGACCTGCTGGAAGACTATGAGATGTCTCAGCTATAATGTAAATGAATCATAATATCAAAGCAAAAAAGTTAATTCAGTATTTTCCTTGCAGTTGTTCCACTGTTAGAATTTTACTTTGCTAAAACAGTGACAGGGAAGCACGACAGCCCATATTTGCTTATCAGTATCATGAAAACTAAGGGACTATGGCTTCAATATGTGAGCTACCTTCCAGTTTATAATGTACAACTGAATTTATGTTTGCAGTCCGTATATGTTTCGTAAGACAGCAATTATTTTTTGCATATCCTTACTGAAATAATATAGTCAGTATAAATGTGGAAAGACAAATGGAAAGACAAATGGAATATAACGCATCAAACACCACTTCTGAGAAAGGGAGAAAAGAAGAAAAGTACTGAATTAAAATGGAGTCACAGATCAATTAACACTGTATGCAATAATGTGTATTGGCAACTTGCAAAAATATTCAAGATATCCAAAATGGAAGTAGAAAAGGAAAAGGGTTTGTTACCAAAAAAAAAAAAAAAAAAAGATTCTTAGTAGAATAATATGTAATTTTAAAGAGAAATTGCATATTATTCCAAAAATTATGTGTAAATTATCTAGATAAAAGAAAAAATAAGACACACTTTAATATTATATGAAAGTATCATAGATATATTTGGTCTTCCATGAAATTCTCAATTCTCAGCAGCCTCTTTCATATGATTTGTTCCTTCTATGTTATTTTAGTTGTCCTCTAAAAGTTTTAATCTAAATATTTAATTTGCATTCAATTTCATTGAATTGAAGAGTGATTGCAATTCAAAACAGTAAAAATGGTCTTCTTCCCTGTATTTGCAATATGTTATTAGGTATTGTACTGATAAAAAACCAAACATAGAACTGTGAGTTTCAATGAGGTTTTCACTTACATTTCAGGATGCAACGATCCAGTGATGATGCTTAACTGAAGAACTACCCCATATAGACTGTTCTATACTGACATTCTTTTTCCACTATAAAGTTTTCAGAATATCTCCAAAGTACTTTTCATTTAAAAAAATTATTTTATAACGATTCTTCTAATTAAAAAAATATTCACAAGACACCACCTTCTGCGACATAAGTAAATTTTCTTTCTAGTTATTTTAGAACATACTAAAGACACAACACAGACTGCTTTCTACAACATTATGGGTGACATTCAGAGAATGTCAGCTGGGACATCTAAATTTGCACATAGAAAAGGAGAAAATATGGGAAAGGAAGGTACTAATGAGTTTTAGTGGAACGACGAATATGCAACCAATGTACAGGTTAGATCCTACTGTAAAAGAAGAATATGAAGGGTGCCATTTTTTTCCAAACAGCAACAAAATAACCAATACTTGGTATGCCAGATAAAGTACTGCATAACCATGTTATTATAGTTATTTAACCTGGACTAGAAATGGATTCTCTGCAAACGAAAATGCAAAATTACTTATCACATTCTTTGAACAACTCAGTGACATACATTTTATAAACCAGACCATTAGAGGGAGTATAGTTTTAGACATGTAGATTAATCTTATATTAACAGTATTTTTGAAATGTTTATAAAAATACTTGGAAATTTGGAAAGGCTAGCAGAGAGAGAATATTAAATTTTAAATGGGTTAGCTTTAGATAATTACAAGTGAGACCATTCGCAGGCAATTACATACTCTGAACTGTAGAGAAAAGCCTATGAACCAAAGGTGGGAAACTTGAAGTCCTCACTATGATTAAAACTTTTAAAACTCACTGCTTAATCTAAAAAGTCCATGCTAACGTATACATAACAATAATTAGATCTTCTAATGAAGAGACAATGAAAACAGCAACATAAACAAGGGTAATCCATCTTTCAAATGATATAATTACCAAGCATGTCAGTGCTTGAGATTTGAATTTATCAGTGATTACACTTTGTCTCTCATTCATGTACAAATAATGCAGAAAATCTGTTTACTGAGAAAATTATTCAAGTAAGTACAAAAAAAATTGCTTCCAGCTAGTTTGCAGTAGAAACCACATACTAGTGTAGTTTTCCTAAACTTAAAAAGCACTCAGGTTTTATAATTCAATCATTCTCTTCAATGAATGGAAAATGAGGCATGCAATATTCTGGTTTATAAATTTGGGTTTTCCCCATATACTAGGTAATCCCCTGCTCTATGAATTCAGAGATTCATAATTCTCTTAGTATTCAGAACTATTCAGAGACCTAGACCTATAAATCAGAGCATGTTGATCCATCACCATATGACTCCATCTAGACTTGCATTGCCTCCCTTGTTGGCAGCACTGCACCACTGCCTTTCTGGCATTCCACTGAGAGCTTTCATAAGCTGCAGGGAAAATGGTCTCCTTAATGTAAAACTGATTGCAAAATAAAGATGATATAAAACTGGCTGAATATTTTTTGACAAGAGTCACAGAAAGAGATTAAATGGTCCTTAGAACTAAGGCAGAATTGCAGTTCTCCTTGCATCACAGAAATTTCTGAGCCAGCTCTCTCTTATATCATCCTTCATCTTACCTTTCTGACTTCTATTTTCCACTAGGCTAATGAGTACTGGGTGTATTTTAAGGTGTTTCATAGGTAGTCATTAAAATAAGACCTTTCATAATATTAAAACCTTCTGAAAACCTTTCAATCTGAAATTGCCATACTCCGTCTCCCTTCTCAAACACTCAGAAAGAAATCTAGACAAGAGATCATCATAATTGCTCTGCCTGCCAAGTGAAGTCTACATTAGTGTTTTAGTTCGTACCAGGGGTGAGGTCTTGAAGTAGTCATGCCCACTTATTGCACTTTGGTTCAAATGCCAGATGTGGACATAAAGACTGGATTTTGAGTTTGGTTTTGATAATGCAGAACCAGATAACGTTTTCTGAGAGCACAGCTAATGACCTCCAACCTCTCATTTGGTAAACAAAATACAATATAAACTAAAACCACCCAATATGTAGTGGTGAACTCACCTCCATCTTCTGAAAAGCCATTCTAGTGGGCTGAAGTAGACTACCTTGAAAGTACTTTGAGGAAAAAGAATAATTTCAAACTGAATTTTAATTCAAAAGCTCTCCTGGTTGAAGAGATATTGTGGAATGACTTACAGCAAAAGCAGTATTTCCCTTCATTTAAAAATAAATTTTCATAATTTGTATGATATATTGGAATATAAAGAAAAGTATTATTTTACACCCTACTATTTTAAGATGATCAGAGACAAAAATTCTCAGTTCACCTATTAGATAGTTTCAAGATGTGGAATAAATTATCAAATTATGTCAAACAGTGTAGATATAACTTTCAGTTTTACTTTCTCTGAAATCCAAGGCACTTACAAACTTTAAAACAAGGATGAGCACATGAGCAAAAAGCCAATCAGGGTTTAATTTCTTCAGTAGTCTATATTTTGCACTGGCAGGTAGTCAGCAAAGGGAAAGGAAGTTAATTAACAAGAATTGTTCCCAGAGCTCCGCAGATATAATTAATGATGTAGGTATACACAGACACAAATGATGAAGAGGAATACTGAACTGCCTTATATGAAAAATGAGGGGTAAAACCCTTTAGTAACAGCTGTTTTGACAGACAGTATCCTACTTTGTAAAAGAACCTCGTAATACTTTTGCACCCAGGAGAAAACATGTAATGCTCCATATAGATTTTGGAAAGTTATTCTTACACAATTCTAAAAATGGCACTCAGAACTAGATAATGGTTTTATATATTAGGTTGTAAGTCTTTGCATTAGGTAAACTAGAGAATAGTCGTTTAATCTTGGATAGTTATTGATCTGTATCTAGTGCTTGTGCACACACAGAATTCTACTGTCTCTCATCATTTAAGCGTTGTATAAGGTAAAGAGGGATGAGGCATTTCAGCTGAGATTTGGACACTGCTTACTCTTTGAATCACTTCTTATTCCCTGTAAGAAATCTGAAACAATGGGTCACTCATATTTCTTATGGGGTATTTTGCTTTTTTCACTTCTGTAACAACTACACCAGAAGTATCACTTCTTTACCTTGAATAGCACAAAGTGTTTTAAATGAACAGTCTTAGGTAAATGTGTTTGCTAGTCTCCTGGGAACTAAGCGTAAGCAGCCCTGATTCCAAATCAACCTTTCAAACAGCAGCAGGAAAACATTAGCAGATGTGTGTATGTGAACCCATAGCAGCCAAGACAGAGCAGCTCATCTAGTGCTATTTTTCCTAAAATGATAAAGCACTGGAATGATGCTCCATTACAAGCATCAAACTAAGATATAACCTCAATCACCTGAGCAGCTACTCAATCCAAAAGACATAAAACCTACCTTTTGCAAAATGCTAACAATTCTTGAAAATATAGGGGGGTTGTTGTTATTGGGCACCACAGTTGGCAGCACATTAAAAAGGTCGAATATTTCAAATTCTTTTCAAATTGCAGGAAGAGCAATTTAAAATGTGTGATACTTACAGGTAACTGCCCATGAAGGTTGAATTAGAGAAAGGGAATAGAATGTGTCCCCAGAAAGGGACCAACTGTGATATATTTGCTGACATCATACAAAAGATCTGTAGCTTGAAATATGGAGGTAAAAGAAAAGCCAGTTATATAGGAAATGAATATATAATAAGTGACGTGCGAGCAATCTCTTCAAGAGAGCCATGTCATTAAGGTAACAGAAGTGACCTTGTGGAGAAACAGATGGAGGAGAGGCTGGCTTTAACTGTAGATATAATAGAAGGAAGACGTGGAACTGCTGAGGCTCCAGCCTGCTCAGTTTTGGAGACTATATTTTGGCCAAAAGGAGAAAAAAATTAAGCAGAGAGAAAACTAGAGTAAAATATCAAGGAAGTAAAAATTGTCCCTTGTCAGTAGGAAACTGCCACTAAGTAAAATCAGAGCTAGACACAAGGAATCTGTAGGTCAGAAATCTTGGAAAAAATTGTAACTTTCATCCTTTCTATGTGTCTTATATAGAAACTGGCTCTACTGAGATATTTCCAAAATTATTTCACATAGCCTACACAAATGGGATATTACATGAAAATTAAAACTAAGCATTTTTAATTGAGATCATGACATTTTCAAAAGTGAAGGAATTTTAAAAGTATGAAATACAATCTAAATTCTTAATGTTCAAACTGTTTTAATTGATTTCTTATATTACAGAAAGAAAATTTGCTAAGCAAAGAAAAAATCTGTAGGAAGTGTATAATAGGAGCAATATGTGAACTATAAAATCATTTTATCCTCAGTCTGGGATAAGGAACTTCTTATTCATGAACCAAGGCTAAAAGCCCATATATTGTTGATGTGACACTCCAGACACTCCAGAGGTGTTCAAGGCTTATTGGAAAATATCAGGGAGGAAGGATGAACTATTTTGTAGGAGATTATGGATGATTTTTATCAAATAAAGGACACACAGGTGAAATATGTTTCCATCAGGAGCCTGGAGAGAAAATACCTTGCCTACAAATTATGATTAAAAAACCAGACACAATAAAGAGAAAGCTACACAAATAAGTTATGTTACTACCACATCTATTCAAAACCAGGATTCACCTAAAACTAGCTTTTTCACACAGTTGATGTACACTCTAAGAGATTCCAAGTCCCAAGTAGCTCTTCATTCCTTTTTACACTAAATAAGTACTTTCTTTTAGAATATCTGTTTTATCCCTTTTAACACAGCAACAATATCCTCATGACAGGTTTGACACATTTCCAGTGATAAGACCTGAGGGAATGGCAAGAAACTGTGCCAGAAGAGGCTTAGGTTAGATACCGGGAAAAGGTTCTTCAAATCAGAAAAAGTTCTTCACCCGTAGGGTGATTGGGCACTGGAACAGGCTCCCCAGGGAAGTGGTCTCTGCATCAACCTGAGAGTTTGAGAAGTGTTTGGACAATGCTCTCAGGCACATGGTGTGACTCTTGGGGTGTCCCATGCAGGGCCAGGAGCTGGACTCGATTATCCTTGTGGATCTCTTCTAACTCAGGATAGTCTATAAGTTATTCATGATAATGAATATGCCAGGGTCTTAAAGAGAGGTCTTCCTGAATGGATTTAGAAATACTGTATTGTAGTCAAGGTTATCTAAAAACAACTCAGAATCAGGAAGAATCTGTTCCTTATATTAAGTGAGCCTTTTTTATTCACAGCAATGAAAATACTTTGAGAAAAACAATTTCTCAAATGTACTACAGGCAGCATGAGGCCTTAGTTTTCAAATATTGTAGAAAATTATAAATGTGCTAGCATTATCTTTATGATCATGTACAATGTACATAAACAATATGGGTATGATGTGGTGGAAACCCAAGCTGGTTACACCCAAAGAGGAAGAGGAGTCAGACCTTGGTGGTATGTAAATCATGGCATACCAGGCCATATAAACATACTGCATTAGAGTTTGATATAATAATCTATACATAATAGAGATATTATGTATTGCCTTATCTGTTTCCAGATCAGAGCACAGGAATCAGAATTTCTCGAATGCCACAAACATATCTTCCTAAATTTTACTAACTCTTCAATGCACCTGTATTGATCTATGTTAGATATTGCTTTGGCCTTCCACAGTAATAGTATTATAGGCTGCTGTGCTATCATTTTATTTTATTTTTAGAAACTTTACCCCACAGGAATAAAGGTAGCTTCGTCAGGATAAAATTGCAGTGAAAAAATTGCAGATTTATTGGTCAATTACGTTGTTGGTTTTGGGTTTTTTTGAAATAACGAAGAGTAGAAGAATATTGTATCTTTTCTATTATGTTGTTTTTGAATAAGACAGCACAGATTTTTCTTTCAATTTCAGAAAAATTCTAAAGTAGAAATATCAGAACATAGTTATAGACCTATTTTGAGGAGAAAGAGAGAGACAGATGAAGTGGGATCACAAATCATTGTGTCACTGACTGGCAGATAGCCAGTTATTGGTGTGACACTAGTTCAATGAAATGAAAACATTTGAAAAACAGAGGAAAAAGCACAATTTCACCAATAGAAATTGTGAAGTACTAGAAGATAACAGTGAAGGAAAGGTCAAAATTAGAAAAAAAAGAAAGTCAGAAACTCTGCCAAAGAAGTGGATGTCTAGGAAAGATGAGTGATCAACAGTGCTAAAACAGGTGGAAATAAACAATAATAAGTATGAAACAGAGCTGAAAGAAAAGTAGGTGTTTATTTTGCTTCAGGCACTTTATTTTGCCTTAAGATATTTAGCATTCTACTGTAATTTAATGCATGACAGCAACAATAAAATAAAATGTCATTGACCCACATCAGTTGACGTAATCCAGTACAGCTCTTCTGTTAACAATGTAACCACTATGATTCATACCAATGTAGGGTGCCTAAAAAATGAAAGGAGAAAGGTTCAGACTGCCTGTTACAGTTTTCGAAAAGTATGAATTTCTACCCTGCCTTCCTTACTTTCCCCACCTTCCCTAACAGAGAAATTATGTTCCAAGACTTTATTAAGTCTCTTCAGGTAATCCAAATGTAATGAAATAAACAGAAAAAAAAAATATACTAGAATGTGTTTTAATTGTGTACCAATCAAGAGAGTAGATATTTTTGTCTGGTATTTATAAACCAGCTTTTTCTATGAATCCTTTTCTGATCATAAAGCTTATTCAAATACATTTATAGAAGGAGCGTGGCTGTACTTCATTCAAAAGACGACTTCATCGAAGCGCAATGTGTACTCTGCTGCCCACTGCAACCCAGTGGCAAAAAAGAACAAAAAAGAACAAAAACTTTAATGGACTGGAACTAAGGAGATTTTTGTAACACAGATGTGTGTTCTTAAGAAGTTATGCTTATTTCTCTTTATCAAGCTGTGAATATATCAGATATATTTCTAAAATTTTGTAGACTATCCTTTAAGCTGTTTACATCTTGAGGTTAAATCTTGTTTAAAGATAACTTGTCACATATGCCTCTATATCAGTATTCTGTTGGTATTCTCAGTTTTTTTTTTTTATGCTATGCTATTTTTATTTCTATTGCATAGTATTCTGAAGCTATTGTGATGTGAATGTTTCTTAACACAAAAATGCACTTGCATCAGAAGAAAGAAAGTGGCAAAAAAAGCCAAGATATTTTGTCGATTTTCAAGCCATGGCACAAGAAGAGTAGTCAGCAATCCTATCACACACACACAAAAATGTTCAAATTATTTTTGCAAATCAAGATCATGTTCTTGGCCACCCAGTGAAGGCTTTGTTGTCCCTTAATACTTAATTTTCAAAGCCTAAGAGTGGTTCCTTTTTTGTTCAGGTTTTTTCATTTCTACTGAAAAAACAAAAACAAAATTCACTTCTATAGAGTCTTCTTTCTTTAAGCTGACTTCTTTTTGAAAAGAAAAAGAAAATTACCTCATTAATAAAAGAGAAGCCATTGCAATATCATTTTTTTAACCTTCCAATAAAAATGCCACAAGATGAAGTTAAGGGATTTTTTTATTTGCAAACTTTTCATATTCAAGTACAAAATACATCAGTAATAAAAAGATATTGTAAGAACACCAAATTCCTTCTTTTCAAATATCCTTGACTACAAGACATTAGTTTAAGGGAGATTAATTTAGTGCATTTAAATTATTCACTTTAGCTTCACTGAATGGACTGGATTTAATCTAAGAGAAAAGAAAACTTTCAGTGTGATAGTGAAATAAAAAAGGAATACATATTGGAAGTTCAGTGTTAAAATTGAAGACTTATAATAATAACAATAATACCTGATAAAGTGTAGTCATGATTGATTTTCTGAGGTATTAAATAATTTCCTTTTGAGTCAATCAGAGCAAGATATGTATTTTCAGGGATTTGAAATATGATGGTTAAAACCCAAGGTGAAGCTCAAAAGTATGTCCAGTCTTTAAGAAATTCAAAATAAAATTAAATTAAATTTAAACAAAAAAATTATTTCAGAAACCATGAGAAGTTAAGCTACTTTTGGTTTATTCAAACCTTATCTATTCCCAGTGTGAAATAAGGAAGAAGACAAACTGATGCAAATTTCAAGTATTTTCATGTTCTTATGCAAATTAGTTGTAGCCCTCTGGTGCCTGAAAAGTTGCCAGTATGGCTTTTTGTATCCTGGAGGTTGTAATCCATTGAGCTAAGCAATGCGAGCAGACCACAATTTAACTGAAAGCCAGAAAGAGCAATTTAAGGCATTAAAACCAAACAAATTAGAGAAGCAACAGCACCAGAAATGTCCTCAAGACACATATTTTTTCATTCATTTCCTCGTTATGCTCCTTAGTTGCTCCTTAGTTTCTAAAACATTCAAGTGATGCTAGAGTTAGGTATTAGCTCTTCATTCTGTAACTGCTTTAGGTCTTGGTGCATACTGAGAGAAGTCTCTTATGAAGAAATTAGTCAGATTTTATCATTACATTAAAGTATTTTGGTAAGACTAAGAGCATATGTTTGTCTCTTTCTCCACCAAAGTTGTATGTTTTCTTAAGCCTGAGTAGAAATAAAGTTGTTCCCAAACAATTGTCAGTTACGTCAACTGTGTTCCTGCCCTTTACATTACCTTTATAAAAAAAAAAAAACCTAAAAGAAAAATATGTATGTATTTTTGCTTCCTTCTTTCTATTATGCTTATGAAACACATTGTAAATCAATGAAAAAGATTTCTAACTGCAGTTTATCTCACCTCAACCTACTTCCTCCCTTATCCATGTGCATGAAGGCACATGCTCCCTCACACGCCCATCTCCCAGACGGTTCGTCATGAGGAAGCAGATGAGACTGAACTAGAGCAGAGGAGAGGACAAGGATGGAAATGTGAAGCTGGAATGAGTAACTGGAAAGGCGACAACCACCAGAACATGCATATAAGTTGTTGTGTCACTGATCCTGCTACCTGAACCTACCCCTTCCTCTGAGACCCATCACTGACACAGCAAACGCTCATCGTGTGTGCATGAATTTCTGTGTGAGGGGCATGAAACAGTGACTTTGTTATTGTGGTTGTGGCAGTTACTACAGGTGCCCCCCCGGATGATTTGGCCTGAACTTCCTGATGGTACTTTTACGTGAATAGAAAGATACAGATAGCAATTTTTTTAGTCTTTGCCTTGTTAGATTTGGCCCTTTTATGACCAGAGAGTGATCCCTGGAAACAACTTAATCAACAGATTGGTTTAATTTCCTTCTCTTTGGAAAGAGACAGCCTGTGCCAGCTCTTGAGTCTTCAAATGCAGAAGGGCATGGCTGAAACCTTAGTCGTTGCTATAGCTGGTTTATGCAATTTTGCACAATTTTATTTTAAATAGAAGGCTTTTAAGGAGCTTTTAAATGTAGAGAAAAAAATGACTAGGTGGAGCTCTTAATCCCTCACTAGCTATCAATTAATGAACGATCAGTTGGATAGGACACCTTACAAGTTTTCTCCTTTGATAATGTAAATGAGAAATATTGATGACACCATCCAAATATGGAAAACATCTCTTCTCATTGCTCATCTCTTTTCTTCTCTGTGCTTTCCTGGTGTGGGGGTGGTGTTGACAAGCTCCAAATTTCACTGGTGTGCCTACTCCAGGATATTCATGATAGCATAAAGCACAGTTTGAAAGCCTTCCCAGAAAGGATGCATAACAGCTGAGTTCTGTTACTCTGCCCCAGAATTAAAGGAGATGCTGACACCTTTCTCAGCAAGACAGGAACATTTTCAACCCTGATCAATGTGTTTATGGGAGTCATTATACTCCAGAAACACTGGCTATAGTCAGATGATGATAGAACATATCGTGACATTTATTTGCATGTAAACATGTAAAATGTAAAACATTATTTTGATTGCGTGAGTGCAAAATGGCTTCACATAACAGATCAGACACCAGCATTCTCAGTGTCTTCTTAATTATGGGTGCCAGATATGTCTTGCACAGCCTCTGTGAAGATATGGTGAAATTTTCTATTCAGACCAGAAGTGTAAGGACCCAGTTTTCTCAGGAGTTATATGGTCAGATATCCACATAATCTGCAAGGAGTCAGGACACCTAGAATAGCACACAGTTGTGTGTGCTTTCAAAACAAGGAATAATCTGAGTGTTCAGGAGATTAAATAGGACGAGAGGAATGTAGCAGTACACCAATACCTTTGGATTTTTTTCCTCTTTTGATGAAGATCGATGAGGTGTTTAATTTCCTTGGAGTCCTGAGTGACATCACACTGGAATGTGTCTTTGAAAACATCAAAAGAGGAAATCAGGGACAACTGATCCTTTTGAGAAAGGGCAACTGAACACAGGATATGTAAAGACAAAAAATAATACTGAGACAAGGTGAAGACGGGATCCATGAGGAAAGAACAAGAGGAGTCACTAAGGAAATCAAGTGCAACAACAAATTCAAAAATGTATGAGACATGTTTTATATCCCACAAGAGGTACTCCAAAGTCTGGGCTGACAGCCTGATATTTTCAAAACTTTGTTAGCACATATGTGCTAGTACATTCTGGAAGATTGTGCCCAATGATTGATCCATTTTTTTCCCGTTAAAGAAACTCCTGATTAAATCTTACTCTCTGATTTCAGTCAAAGGGAATCTGCTCACTTGCACAAAGCTCATCCTTCATGAAGAGCAACCCAGTAGGTAGAGATGAAAAAGCATCCACTACAAAAGCACATTACTCTGGGACTGCATTGACACCAAGAACAGTAACTGCTAGAAATGTTTCATATCAGGAAAACATTCACGTAGAAGTAAATGATATATAACAAAATATAGAAAAAGTCAAATGACACATTTGTTACACATGAAGTTCATTGAAGTAACTGATCTTTTAAGATCTAAATGGAGAAATAAATTTATGAAATATTGGCAAGTTCACTTTCTAATACACAAATAATTAAGATGCTCTAAAATTGGTTTGACTTATATACTTGTTGCAACTGATGCTCATCCACTTTCAAGACCAAGGATGCTTATGCAAAGTCTGAACTGAAGTGCTAGATGAGGAATATATTCAAGCAATGTTTAAAAATTATTTGACTTAGAACTACTGGTTGAGATAGAACTCATATTACGTACAATTAGTGAATGTAATTTTCCACAGTTTGATTTGTCACAAACACCAACTTTGCATAACTTAAAAAAAATTCTTGCCTTGAAAGGAAGTACTTTAAAAACACTTAATATAATAGTTTTTAATTTAGTGATGCAAGCAGATGAACTAAAATATATTTAAAATGCACAAGGCAGTCTAAATAACATGTTTAAAATACAGAAAAACTCCTTCCAAAGAGGAATAGTAATTATCCTGTAGGTATGAATCTTAATAAAAAAATAATTGATTCTTTTTGTTTTATGTCAAGTGTTGTCTGTTGGTCTGTTTGGTTTTTTTTCTCTGCTGGGGCCAATTGTTTATTGACAGTGTAGAAACCGAAACTGGTGCATGACTTGGAAAGATCTGTGTTTTTTCTAGATGAAAAATAAGTTATTATTTACTTCTATATAAGCAACATTTCACTTTTTCTGCATTACTTCATATGCTAGTACTTCAAACTTTAAAAAAGATTCTTTACCTGAAACATATTTTTTCCTGTTATTTATGCAACTTATACCATGAAATTGAACAGAGATCCTTGAAGGTCCAATTGTAATAGTGGTGCAAAAAAGGTTGGGGAATGAAATTCAAAGATGGTTTTATGAAATCTAGTTCAAATATAAACATTCTAAGACATATAGATATCCAGTGAAAGAACAACATTGTTTTCTTCACATCATAGAAGCAGTGAATGATTTGGGTTGTAAGTGTACTTAAAGATCACCTAGTTCCAACTCCTCTGCTGTGGGGAGGGATACCACCCACCAGACCCAGTCTCACAGATCCTCATCCAACCTGCTCCTGAACACTTCCATGGGTGGAGCATCCACAACTTCTTTGGGAAACCTGTTCAAGTAACTCATCAGCCTCACGGTAAAGAATTTCTTCCTAATATCTAATCTAAGTCTACTTTCTTTCAGTTTGAAGACATTCCCCCTTGTCCTGTCACTACCAACCCTCGTAAAAAGTCTCCCTTCTTCTTTCTTGTAGGTTTCCTTCAGGTACTGGAAGGCCACCAGTTAGATGACCTTAAAGCCTTTTTTTTTCCAGGTTGAACAACCCCAATTCTCACAGCCTGTTTTCATATGAGAGATGCTCCATCCCTCTGAACATCTTCACAGACTTTTTCTTGACCTGTATTAACAGGTCCATGTCTTTCTTGTGCTGAGGACACAGTACCCCAAACAGGATCTCATGAGAGGAGAGTGAGGGGCAGAATCCCCTCCCTTACCCTGCTAGCCACTCTTTTGGTGCAGCCCCGGATGTGGTAGGCTTCCTGGGCTGCGAGCACACACTGTTGGCTTACGTTCAGCTTTCCGTCTACCAGAACACCCAAATCCTTCTCTGCAGGGCTGCTCTCAGTGAGTTCTCCTCCCATTCTGTGTGCATGTCTGGGATTGCCTGGAACCAGGTGAACCACCTTGTAGTTGGACTTGTTGAACTTCATAAGATTCTCATGAAGTAGTTGCCTTTGCTTCCCCATTCATCTAATATATTTAGCTTTTCTCTTTTGTGATTGATTTTGTGATTGGTAAATTAGGGCTAGAGCTTGCCCATTTCTGGTCATACAGTAGGGGTGAAGAAAACATTTTTTTTCTTCCTAAAGGAGTAAAGTGTATCAAACTTCAAATATCTCTGGTTTTCTTTTTGAGATTTGATCTCACCATTTTTCAGCCCATCTCATCTTGGGCTCCCACTGTGTATTTAAGAAAACAGTGTATTCTTTCTTTTCAGAATGGTCACAATAAGACCAAGGGGATTAGATTATAAATGAGGAAGAAAGAGAAAAAAAATGCCATTGGCTGGCAAAATCTTTTTATTTTCCTGAGAAAAACCTTGCAAATTCATTTCCTTGCCAGCTTGAATGATTTTTATGTCTGTGTCCAGATCTTGTTTCTGAAGGCCTGGGAAAAACAGACGAGTTTGCGAAATAGTAAGGTACACAGGAGGCAGTGCTGGCTGCTCAAGCCTGTCTGATCTCTACCCAAGAGGTTTACTGTGATGCAACTACCTAAGAAAGATGTTATTGCTGCATATTGTAACATCGTCTGTATTTTAGAAAACAAAAGGAGAATAAATCAGAACACTTTGGTATCTGAATTTCTGAAAGAAGTCTGATATTTTAAACAGGTTTTGGAATGAAAGTACATGTAAAGATTTAAATAAAATGATACCTTCAGTTTGTTAAATTGCCCTTCACTCTTTCACTGAGTCATCTATGAGAACAACACTCAAAGATTTATCTTAGAAGTACAATGATATTTTATTTACATGTTTATTAAATATGTCATTTCCCAAAGATATTTCTCTCTAAATAGAGAGAAGCAGACAGCCTATCTTGTAATTTACCCCCCTCAACACACAAGTTTGACAAGGTTATTTATCTTCCCATAAAAAAAAAGGATGTCATATTCTGTGCATAGCGTAGCCACCATTTGTAGTGAATGATTTCAAATATTACCTAAAAAATATCAGCGACAGAAAAATGAAAGATTATGCAAAGGCTGGAGGATACATGATACAGTGCTGTTGGTTGTCAGAGGGCTCACTATGCACAGTCCATCTCACCTGCACTATTCTGTTTGGAATAAGATTATCCCTGCAAAAAATGCACTGCAACGTTATACAAAAGGAGTAGTAGCGTTTTAGAGATGCATATAATTTAAGTGTTTTGGGCTGTGATAACACACTTAAAACTGCAATATCCAGGCTAGTCTGTGGCATTTTAAAATCCTCAGTGATACAATACTGGTGTCAAGCAGGTCTCAGTCTCTCACAGAAATTCATATACTCCACAGAAGTCTTCAAGGCCTAGATAGACAATATCCATTGTTTTGCCCAGTCATTTTTGATAGAGTAATTTTACAACAGAACTTGAATTCATTCATTCCAGAAAGTAGAAATAACAAAATATAAAAATAGAAAGTCAAATTATTTTTCCATATGTTCAAGTAGAAAGAACTTTAAAGGAAACACCACTACTGACCTAAGAAAAATGAATAAACATTCCCTTTCCAGTAGGAACTAATATGTGTACTCAAAAGTCTAGGGAAATACGTTTTTAAAGTCCATTTTATATACTTGTGCCTTTAAAATCTTAAAGATTAATCAATTTTTTTTTTACGTAAAATACTAGTTTTAAAAAAATTTAATACTGAATTTAATGTTTAAAAGAATCTGTTTCCTTAAATTTTGGCTAGGTGTATATTTTGACATTCTAAAATATCCAAAGGGTAAGATTCCTTTGTTTTAGATTCTCTTTGTTAGTCTCTGATTTTGTAAAGATCAGACATTAACAGACAACAGTCATACTGTGAAAGGGATGGAAAGTAAAAACTATCACCTACAACACTGACAACTAGATATATTGTAAAACACCTATTTTTAACTCTTTTTTTTCCAGGAACTTAGTGAGTTTTATACTTTAATTCTTCTTAAATACAGAGATATGGATCAAGGTAGCCAATGTCCCAAGTATTGATTTTATTATGTGCTGTGTTTAGGAACCTACTTGTATGAAGTCCATTTGAAACTTTTTCAAATGCACTTAATATACAGACTGATATAAAATACAGTGAAAGTAGACAACTCATACTGAAAGGTACAGCATGAGTTGCTTATGAAGGACCACTTGTCGAGTTTAGGAATTGTTAAATTGGAATCAAGATCAGAAGCTGACATCTGACAGAGGAACCTTTTTTATATGTATACCTAAAAGCAGGAAACAAGACTTAATTTGGTTCCTTCTTCCAAAAGATATAGATGCGGATATGCTTGGGGGGAGAAAAAAAATACACTAGGTTGACAGCAAAGTGTGAAATATATTTCTGTGTTTCTTTAGAGGACTCCAAAAAGTATGTAAGCTGTGAAAACGGACTTCCTCCTGTAGAAGAAAAGTGTATCTAATATCATCTGACATATGGGATACATAAAAAGGACAGGATCCGTGGTGAGGCATGTGTCAGAAGAGCACTTATCATGAATTAGTTGGCTTAAGACAATAAGACCTTCCCGATTTAAATCAAATGTAAAGAGATGAAGTGCTTTTCCTCCTATGTTTCCATGTATTTTATAAATATAGCAGCTATGCATATTTTGATATAAGTGCTCTTACATGTCTTTTATCTTAATTTAGCTCAAGGTAAAAGTGAATTACAGCCAAATAAAAAATTGTTGAAGACTGGGAGGTGTGCTCTAGTGGAAGGTGTTCTTGCCCATGGCAGATGGGTCGTCTCAATAATTTTGAAGCTCCTTTTCAAATCAAATAATTCTGTGCTCCTATATATGGAGTCTGCATAAGTATTACTGCATATGTTGCATACACAAAAATGTTGTAGGGAGGAGAGAATGAGATTGTTTTAACCTCCTATAGTGATCCTTTCGATACCATCATACAGCTACTGCCTTGATAACCTCAGGGAAAATGCTGCCTTCAGTGTTGATTTTGGAAATATTTTTGAGAATTCCATTTCTCTAAGGAATTTGCCATTTTCTTCTAAATGAGTAGCCATTTCTTCCTATAATAGGATTCTGCCCTTTAGTTTAAATGGTCCTTTTGTCTCCTCAAAGCTCTCTTTCAGATATCAAAACTCCACCCTTTTTCTTTTATCCTGAGTAGCCATGATTCAAGAGAAGACAGGAAAATGAATAATTCCAATAAACCCACTCGGGGGTAAATTGGAGAGATTAATCAAAAACAGACTTTTGGAAACAAGTAGGGCCAACATAAAGTGTGCAGGCATGATCTGTGTGGATGAATGTCCTTATAAGATTGAGAAAGTGGGTTAATTTCATATTAGTTTATCTGAAGTACTTGTTTCTGAGGGCAAGGAGTAAAAAAAAATACAATAAAGAGGAAGCCTAGTCCTCTGCTCTTTGTTTGACAAAAATTAAGTGTCTTACTTTCTTCACTACATTTTATGTAAATTTTTATAGATATAGGTAGCCATATAGTTTTTCAGATTTAAAATCCTGTAGTGACAATAGTGCAAATGATTCTTTAACTGCATTTGTGTATTATTTTTATTTACTTTGTTAATCTCCTCACACAAAAAAAAACAGATAGTGAGAAATAACTACCTCTACAGAAAAGCACGTTAAACGAAAAATTAGCCTTTTTGTTGCTGTTGCAACAACCTCAAAAAGCTTTAACTGGAGTAGCAACTTTGATAAATTACAACATGAGAAGTTTATTAAAATGGCAGATGTTTAACTAATGTATGAAGTCAATATTTTCACCATATATAAAGGAAAGTAATAGCATTCATAATTTATAAGAAAAGTTCAGTGTAATGATTGTGTTTTGTATACTAATTCTGGATCTAATTATCTTACCTTTAACATGTTGTTTTTAATACTTACAGGGAAATCTTTACATAAAAATTGATAATAAATGTACTCCGTAAAATAATCTAAATATAATGATCTGCTTTTGAACAGTTCAATTGCCCTCAATACCAGTTTGGAATAGATTAGAATTTATGACATAATTCTACCATTATTCAAAGCAAAGATTCTGTAGTATGTTCATTTCTTTAACTGTTTCCTCCCCTACTCTGGGCAATCTAGAAAATCTCTCCAATGAGTTAACTATTTTTGGCACGAGTTTTGTCCTGAATACATTCTCCCAACAGCTTTATTCTATCTAAGATATAGCTCTGATGGGAAGACTTGTAATCTTTGAGCTACAGTATTCTACTGCTCTGTCTTCCTGTGTCTTGAGACCAACAAATTGGAAATGATTGCTAAAATCAAGCCATGTAATTAGACAGCATAACATCTAATATACTCCTTTTGTCAGCTGGCCAGAAAGAGAATTTCAGTAAATGATACATTACACCATGAAAAACTCTTTCAAACAAGCCTGTTAATGATGATAAATAAAGAACTTGTGCAAAACCAAGCAATTAATCCTTTGGAAGCTTTCCATTGAAGTTGCTATTAAGGCATCAAGCAATGCAAGCACATACATAAACAAATCCTTTGGGAATATTCCACTTTAGGTTAGTGCATTTTCT
Source organism: Struthidea cinerea (assembly GCA_013397865.1). Taxonomy (NCBI): domain Eukaryota; kingdom Metazoa; phylum Chordata; class Aves; order Passeriformes; family Corcoracidae; genus Struthidea; species Struthidea cinerea. The sequence continues at coordinate 728,250 of VZTI01001520.1, forward strand.
TGCAAAACCATCTGTAGTTCTTTCATATAATTTCTTATTCCCTAAAATATTGTCTTTATTTTAATAAAGGAACAATCAACAGTCATTCATAGTGGCAAGAATCAGTTACAACATCATGTAAGAATTTTAGATGTTCAGAGACACTGCATTTTATTTTCAGAGAATAGATATTGATTTATTTACTTGTGAAGCAAGGGTATTTTTTACTTCTGCTACAGGGACAGAGAAGATTGCAATATTCTGGCATTAATAATGCATTGGAAATAAAGGGAAATGGTAAGCAAAAATTTATGCTGCAGCTTGTAAAAAATGTGAAATGTCAAAAGGTTATAGAAAAATCCTCCCAGTAAACACTATTTCAAGTTACAATCTTGTAAAGCGGTTCCTCAGTGTGCAGGCAACTAAGTAGATCAATGTCTCTGTACATGAGAGGATGGTGTTTGCTGGTGTTTTCAGGAAATTTTTTTTCGTAGGTCCACCAAATTATTCCCTGTTCATATTATGAGCTCTGGCTAGAAGCATAAAAGATAGTAAAGAATGGTTTAGCAATATTTTTTACTCTGTAAACACAGAACTGTTCAGATTTCATCGTATTATTGCATGTGTGGAAAGTCCTTTGAATATTTGGTTTCACTATAAATCCCATAAAATAAGAAAAAAATAACAAAAGTATCACAACAGAGTATGGAATACTTTTGCTATGTCTAGCATAAAAGAGGTATGGATATCAAACAGTTAGTATTTTTTTTTTACCAAACTAAACTGTAAGATTATTCTAACTAATGCAATTTTAAGTTAAAATGTAAACACTTTTTCAGGTATGGATTTTATCAGTAGCCTATCATTGACTGCTTTCAGTTTTAGACTCTTTTCTTCTTTTGCATGATAACTTTCAAATAAAGGGAAATGATAGAGCTTGTGTTTTTCCAAATTAAATGCATGGGAAGATTCCTAAAACAGTAAGAACACAATGGACAAACTGATTTGTTCTATTATATTGCAGCAAGACTTGTAACAAAACCATAATAAAAGTACTTAAAAGAGAGCATTGGTCATGACCATGGAGGATTTCCTTGTATTTGTAAAGACTGATAAAGGAGAATATGAACATTGACTACTTATTTTTCTCCAAGGAAAGTAATTCTGTAGCAGAAAAAATAACAGCGAAAATTGCTGAAAACATTGCATCACAAAACCGTAATATTGCAGACAGGTTGAGGTTGGAAGACACCTCTAGAGGTCATTTAGTCTAACCCCTCTGCTCAAGCATAGCCATCAAGAGCCAGTTGACCAGGACCATGTCCAGGCAGCTTTTGACAAGAAGAAGGCTCCACTCTGGTCAGCCTCTGCCAGTGTTCAGTTACCTACATAGTAAAATTTTCCTGATATTCAGGGTGAACCTCAAGCGTTTTAGTTTGTCTTTTGCCTCCTGTCTTGTCATTTTGCCTTCCTTACACCCTTCTTTTAGGTATTCAGCAGAAAGTTGAACATGAGTCAGCAGTGCCCTGGCAGCCAGGAGGGCGAACCCTGCCCTGGGGGGCATCAGGCACAGCATCGCCGGCCGGGCAAGGGAGGGGATTGTCCTGCAGTCCTCTGCACTGGGGCAGCCTCACCTTGAGTGCTGGGGGCAGTTTTGGACACCACAATGTAAGAAAGACATTAAAGTATTCTAGAGCATCCAAAGGAGGGCAACAAAAATGGTGAATGGCCTTGAGGAGAAGCCATATGAGGGGCAGCTGAGGTCACTTGGCCTGGAGAAGAGGAGACTGAGGGGAGACCTCATTGCAATCTATGACTTCCTCATGAGGGGAAGAGGAGCAGCAGACACTGATCTCCTTTCTCTGGTAACTAGGCTGGAAGGAATGGCCTGAAGTTGTGTCAGGGGAGGTTTATGTTGGATATCAGAAAAATGTTCTTTTGCCAGGGGAGGCTGGGCACTGGAATAGGCTTCCCAGGGAAGTGGTCACATCATTCACAGAGCTCAAGGAGTGTTTGGACAATGCTCTCTGGTACACAGTGTGACTCTTAGAGATGGTGCCGTGCAGGGCTGGGAGTTGGACTTAATGATCCTTCCAATTCGGCTTATTTTCTGATTCTGGAATTCAGACACTTTAGGCCAAGATCTCTCTTGAGCCTTCTCTTCTCCAGACTAAATAATTCCAGCTTCCTAAGCCTCATCTCATAGGAGAGATGCTCCAGTCCCTTAATCAACTTTGTGACACCTTTGCTTCACTTCGTCCAGCACCTGCATGTCTCTCTTGTACTGGGGAACTGGAACTGGCCACAGGATGCCAGATATCTCTTCACCAGTGCTTAGCACAGTGGAGGGATCCTCTCCCTCAACCTACTGGCAGGGCTCCTTCTCAAAGTATTCTACAGTCCAAGATAAAGTCAGCCTTCCTTGCAGAAAAAAAATATATTACTGACTTATGACAAATTTCGTGACACTAGGATTTCTGGGTCCTCTTCTTCCTCTTTTTATTTATCAAATGTAAGGTTTATATTGCCATTTTTGCACTGTTTTCTATTAGAATCTTGTGGTGACTGAGATTCTGGTATATAATAAGACATGGGTCAACCAAGTGCAGTTGTCAAACACCCAACCTCTGTCTGCCTAAATGTAAACCATTATTGTGCAGCTGTTATTTTCTGTAAATATTATTTATTTAGTGTAGCTAGACTAGAAGAGGGAAAGACACTAAGTGGAGAATATTCATAATGTATTCCCTCAATGAAATATTTGTTAATACACATTTAATTATCCAAATGATTAATAAAGTAAATATTTATTCTCTTTGTTTTTATTAAGAGACCAATCTTCCTGACATGTCTCTTACAGAGAGTGATACATACAAAATTAAATTCCTAAGACACTAAACTTGTAAATAATATTAAACCATTTTTAACCAGGGAGCTGTACTGTTGTGTTTAAATCTCTCTTAATATATTATGTTTGTGTTTAAGAGTAATGGGTTAAATAGAACAAAAGCAAAAGAGACCTCTCATCAGGTTCTGTACTACATACCCACAAGCACAAAATCTGAGTGTTTACAGAATCTACTGTGAAAGAAATATACCATGCTGTGTTGGGGGGGAAGCGGGTGGAAAACAGTGGAAATAAAAGTGTTTGAATTTGAAGGGGAAAAATATTTTTTCTCTGATTCTAAATTCAGTAAATAGGGATTATTATATGAGGAGGCCGAGGGAGATTCACAAAATTAAAAAAAAAAGAGGGTGAAATAGCTACGTTGTTCTTGTCCTTTTGTCTTTCTTTTTCTATTTTTTTTTAATTAATTTTGTGTATGGGGTAATGAGTAGCCTTTTCACCCTCTTTTCATGAAAGAAATCCAGAAATCGGTGGGTCTTTTGGGCTAATAGGCTGGATAAAATCATGCGTTAAACAGTAAATGTAGAAAAGTACTTAATAGTCATTGTGATTATGTACAGGACTATTTTAACCATTCTTTTTCTGTCAAAAGGTAATATTTTTCTTCATAGCCTGTAAACAGATTTATTTGCAGTATTTGCTTTCTCAAACTGTCTTAACACCTGGTTAAATGACAAATGTATTCTCCCAATAAAGGTACCAGTGCTGAGAAAGGACTACAGCCTGAAAAGTTTTACCCTCAGTATGGATTGATTTAGACACTCTATCTTTCAAGTTTTTATTGTGTCTGTGAGATCACTAGCCATCTTGGGCTGTTGTGAGGAATTCTGTGTTTGGATAGCAAGAAAAAAGCATGAAGTCTATTGTTTTCGTATATCAGAAGTAACCTAGAGGGGTTGAGTCATTTTGGCAAGGATGATCTGCTGGGGATTGCAACAGAAATTCAATCTATGAGGCAGAATAAGAGACATGGTTTACCATTTGGGCCACATGTCACAACATTTATCACTTTGAAAAAAAAAAAAGAAACGGTTTTACTGTGGTTATTGCACATTGTCACTCATTATTGTAAACTCTGAAAGCTATGGTTTTCTATTACTGTGTTATTCTTTCCATCAACCATGTCAATAGACTTATTTCCAACATGTTCCCAGAGACTTCAAAATTAATATTTAATCTTTAGAACAAAAGAAGGTTGTAGGTCATGACTTCAACCAATTAATTTTTACTTTATTTTTTCATTCCATGAAATCCTAGCCTTGCAATTTTTAAAAAGGAGCTACTGGAGAGGGTCCAGCAGAGGATACAAAGATGATGAGGGGTCTCAAGCAGCTCTCTTATGACGAAAGACTGAGGGAGCTGGACCTGTTTAGTCTGGAGAAGACTGAGAGGGAATCTCATTAATGCATATACATATCTCAAGGCAGATTTCAAAAGGGTGGTGCCAGACTCTTTTCAGAGGTGTGCAGCAACAGCATGCAGAGCAGTGGCCGTAAACTAAAATAGAAGTTCCACCTCAAGAGATGTGAAATCCCTCAAGAGATGTGAAAGATCTTTTTTACATTGAGGGTGGCAGAGCACTGAACAGACTGCCCAGGGAAGTTTTGGAGTCTCCCTCTCTGGAGATGTTCAAAACCCACCTGAATGAGTTTCTGTTTAACCTGCTCTAGGTGACCCTGCCTTGGCACGGGGGTTTGGCATATAGGATCTCCAGAGGTCCCTTCCAAGCCTAAATTGTGATTCTATAATTTGAATGTTAATGGTGACAGCAAACACTATGGAGTCGCTAAGCTGCACAGTAAGTTTCCAAGTAGACAAGGAAGGGTATTTTTGAAAATAGATTATTATTTACTTTCATGAGCTCATTGTTTTTGTTACAGAATTTGGAAACTATCTCAAGCACTCTATATAAGATGCTTTATCTTTCCTCTTCTTCTCTGCCCTAATATCGATTTAAATAACCACTGTTTGATGCAGTAAGGATTTTGATGTAGAAAAAGTTATTAGTCTGTTTCATAATAGGGGTAATATTTTTAAGTTTGACCAGTCATTTATTCTTCATCACTGATTTTATTTAATTTTAAAGGCAAAATAATATTTTCTAATTGATAAACCTAGGATGCTGGAATGGTGTTGCCAAAAATAAGTTCCTAATTTTTAACATTATCTCTGGAAGGAGAAAAAGACATTGATTTTGATGCTGACCTTGTGATACGGCCACTATTACTTAGCAGACTTGTGTTTTCTGACTATATAGACTAGTAAACACAGGGATATTTTTCTTTAAATACGACTCTACTACCCTTCTCTGCTTCCTGTTTGCAACCATTTTAACTTGTTCTCTTTTTCTTGAAGCGTAAACCAAAGGTAATCATATTAAAGGTAAACAGAAACTCCTCCTAATCACACAGCTACTTTTTATTTTCCACAAAGAACTGGAGAAGTGATTTAACATTTGATTATCTGGACCTTTGATGTAAGTTTTGCATAAGACATTAATGGATATTAATACTTTTTATCTCCAAATTTGCACTTCCCACAAGCAAACACTGTATCTTGGTATAGACAATAGTCTACATACTATAGGTGTACAAAAAGTCTGGGTGAAAATGTGCATTTTACTTTACAGGTTTCAATCAATTTAGGTATTTCTAATCTCTCTGGATGAATTTTCTAAGAAGCTCCATGATTCCTTTTCATTGTCATTTTATTGAACTATTTCTTTGAAAGCATGAGTGTATTCATGTAATTTCATTTTTGCAAGCTTACACTCAAATTGTAGTCATTACCTTTTCATTCCAGTGTATAACCTTGAGGACAAGTTTACAACTGTACATTCTTCCAGAAATTCTGTCTGGTTGAGGCTTAACTACTTTACATTTTTTTTCTCAGCTGACTGAAGTCAGTGTCAATTTTAATGTTATTTTTATGCCATGGAGGAGATGCTAATCCTGAGGATTTTCCTACTAATATAGTTACGAACAACAAGGATCTTCTAAGAGCAAACTAATATTAAACATATAATTTCTTCAGGAATTCAGATAATTATGTGAAGACAATCAAACACTGTTTGCAAGTGTGTTCATGGCTTACCTTGCTCAAATGCTGTACACAAAATTAAGAATTTATACAATTCCCCATGTCTATCAACTAGTCCTAATATTTATGCATTGAAATTGTGCCTCATCTTGCAAATAGCTCTAGACTTTGTGATCTGACAAACTCTCTTTGTGGGGAAAGATTTAATATCCGTACACAGTTTCCAGGTTCCTGATGGAAAGCCGTAAGGACTTTTACTGTCCATCAGTAACCATTCCTGAAAGCCCAGGGACCTTGACCATGTCTGAATGCAGGATTTAAGCCGGAAAAACAACTGGATGGTAGACTACCTCTATTTTAAGAAATTACGACCAAAAATGTTCATTGAGTTGGAAAACGTAAGTCGCAGTGGTGTCACTTTGGGTGGTGTTGTATCTATGTCTATGCCATACCATTTCTGCCATTTGATAAGTGAAGAGGAACAATATCAGTATCTTGTGACTAATTCTGGTATTACTTGGAGTTCTTCATTAAACATTTAATTTGTGCAGTCTGCTGTAGTCGTAGCCTTCCAATTGATCTAGAATGAGGTTTGATGCACAGAAGAAATTATATCTTGAATCATATTTTTGTTGCTCTCATTATTCCATTTATATGCGTTACCTAACTAGACTACATCCAAATTTAAAAGCACATATTGTCTTTGTAATATGGGCAGGTAGAAAAGAAAAGAACATCAAATATTACATCCTTGAAATTTTAATCTAAAATATCTAATTAAGCATGTACATAGATATATATGAATGAAAATTTGCCATGGTTCCATTGTGAAACTATGTCTTTGTTCTATTCTTTACCAACATCTTTTAGTGTTCCACTTCATATCCTTACATGGATAAAAGTTGGTATTTCCATTTTAATTTTATTTTAAAAGTAATTCTGCAGTCAATGATAACATCAATGTTTCTTTTTACTAAGCCTGCACAAATATTTTTTGGTTTGTGTTGGTATTGCATTTATACTTCAAGATACTCTGAAATAAAGACACAATCTGAATGTATCAAGGAAAGATTTCACATTACATTCTTAACTGTAGAGCAAATCCTTGACACATCTGGCAATTGTGTACATGTTCTTATATGTAAGTGTGTTGTCAATGTGGGTTGAAAGGCTTTCATTCAATCTGGCAATTATATTTGATTTTGAAACTCTATACTTTTACAATGTTTTCCTTTTCTGTCATGTACTAACACTCACAGAGATTATAAACAAAGATTTTGTACAAAAAATTACATTTTTAGGAATAGATTGTTATTATGTATATCTGTACTAAGCCTATTATAAATTAACCCTTAGCCCCAGAACAGATAATTTAGACAGTAATAAATGTACTAAAGTGTGGTTAAAGTATGGGAGAAAATCTGTGTGAATAAATTTAAAAATGTTATACAGTGCCCATGTGAAAAGTGCACATCCTGCCATGAACTGCAACCCATGCTGTTCACTATATATATATAATGTTAATTTTATATATATAAATATATATAGTCGGGAATAAAATAATATGACAGTAATTATACACAAGCCTTATCAGAATATAAAACATACATATTATTGTTTCATACATATTTGTTTAAACTGTAGAAAATTACATACATATATTGGAAAAGAAAGTGGCCTATAAGAGGAGTTTATTAAGTGAAATGATGCTGTTATTTGGACTGTGTAAAGGAAAAAGAATCCTGGAAACTTCATAGGTTTTATTCATGCTGTGCAAATTTTTGGTATTGCTGTTTTGGCAGTCAAATAGTACTTCAAGGAATAGTAGATTAACCCAAAATCTAGAAGACAAAACTATTTTACAATTATTTCTTTTATTTAAATATCAAGCAAGCAAAGGTAACTCATTGTTTGGGAAGGGAAATTTTAGTACTTGTTAATGTAAAAGTTGAAGTATTCTCTCTTCTGCTTTGAGGGGAATGTGAAGCTTCAAGGAGATGACTGAATTTAAACATTTTACACTGGGGTTTTTTGGCTTAGAAGTCATTTTTCAATTTGATAAAGTGTTTTTTATACAGTCTTATAAACAATTGAATTGTCAAAGTTCAAATCAATAATCTTATCTTTTAGATAATTGTATTAAAGTCCTCGGATTTCTCAAACCTCTGATTTTATATAGACTGAGGTGTTGTGCTAAAGAACAAATGTATTGATCTGAACATCACCTTTTTCTTAGTTAGATGACTTCTCTTAATTATTTGTGACTGTTCTTCAAACACGATCCAGTTTTAATGAGCACAAATTGAGTATTTTTTCTTGTTTATTCCCTGCTGTCAAGCTTGAAAAATCTGTACTTAAGTGCTAAAAAGAGTATTTCAGGAATTTTCAAGTGCTATATAAATACTTGGGTTCTAAATGAACTATTCTGCACTACTTGGATAACGTCTGGAAATAAAACAGATCTGTAGGGAAGGAAAAGGTGGAAAAAGGTGGGGGGAAAAAAAAGAGAAAGATATATATATATATTATATACAGATAAGAAAATATTGTTATATGGATAAGTTTTTATAGATCCTGAATTAGTGCAGACGATACACCCTTTTTTGCATTGGTTGAGTTTAATTTTATATTTTTTTACATCAACTTTTAAAATCTTCTTTGATAACAGATGATGCTTTAAGGTAAATCAATAGTCATGGAAGCAATGGAAGCCTTTATGAATATGTTTTCAATTTACAGCAGGAGCCTCTGTACTAATATCTCCAAAACACCCCAATAGTCTCAGTAACAAACTTCAGTACCCTGCAGACCCACGCCTGGTTTTGATGGCTGTTTTCTATCTTTTCATACAACTCAATATATTGTGATAAAGTACTTATAGACCATTTAGTGTTTTAAAGTAAGAAGGACTTTAAACTAGTGATGATGGGAGAGGGAGACAGTTGCTAACAGCCCTGTGTGGGACAGGTAGACAGTGTGAATGAGCAGAGGGTCTGAAATGATATGAATGAAAGGGAAGGAAAAATCAACAAAATAGAGATAAGGAGGGGTCACCTGCAGCATTTGCATGTAAGCAAGGATGTGCCCACAACTCACCATTATAGAAAAAGGAACAACCAGACTGCCTCTGGGAAATCAACAGATTGAGGTGCCTCTCTGAAATGCATCAACTTTCCCCTCCACTAAACAGTGATGCAACCACACCTGGAGCATGTTACACAAAATCTAAACTGCATTAATTTTAAACATTCAATATAAAATAGAAAGAAAAGCTATCAAAATTTTCTTATATTATTTGGCAGACCACTCTCAGTCATAAATAAGCATGTAATATTAATTCATATTGCAGAACAAATACATACTAAAGACTTAAAATTGTTCAAATCACTAAACCTGCTTTCCATGACATTAAAAAAAAATTATGAAGCTGTGTCTTCTGTGTCTAGCAGACAGTTATAATCCCTTAGTAAAAATTATAATAATCACTTTTTTACAGAAGCATTATAAACTTAGCCTTTCTTTCCTACTGACTGCTCTTATTTGCAGATCTTATATGAACATACAGCCACTGAATTATAGTTGACCTTATTTGTGAAAGTATAAGAATCTGAAATAAACTTCTTTTCAATGTATAATCCAACCATTTTGCTTTTGCTGGCTTCTAAGCTCACACAAGTTTAAATTTTAAGTGATCACTTAACTTAGAGCATTTTATTTGGTCTGTTAAAATATTAAATTGTGTTCTCTGTTAAAGCTGGCTGCAGTGGAAGCCTTAGTAAATGGTCTTCTTTCATGTGAAAAAGGGAGAAGAAAGAAAAAGCACTCTAAGTTGTAAGGTAATGGAGCATAAAATGTTCATTACTTAACACTCGCTGAATGATAAAAGATTAGTCACTGTAATTCCATATTTTTGTATCATCCTACAACTTCAGGAAGACAAACTGTTTATAATGCACTCTTAAAGATTATTTAAAAATGAGTTTTCACTTATACAAGTCTCATATAGTGCTTTATGAAAATCAGATTTCTTCAGCGTATTTGATACTAGCATTATTCTTTTCCTAAATATACACAACTACATGTAAACAGAAACAATAAACACTGTTTAATCTTAAAACAATGGAATAAAAACTTTTCCTTCAAAAATTAGAAGTTTTAGAGGAAGACATTATATTGAGAAATGAGTATTTTTCCCCCGTCTCATTCAATATCTCAAAACATTATAATTTCTCCCTTCATCAAATATTTATTTTCTTTTCTTTACAAAATCAGTCTATTCATCAAGGGAAAACCTTGAGGCCTTTGGTATGTTTTATAACTAAGAACTCAGATTATTTTAGAAGAGGAAACTACTAATTAACAGGGTTAACAACCGTTAAACAATTTACCAATTTATAACTTCATTAACTGGGTTAACCTACCAATTTCCATGGGACAAGATTGAATGAGGAGTGTAAAAATAACAGTAAAAAAAAAAAAAAGAAATCAAAGGAACAAGTACTTGAGCTTCCCATCCCAAAATTTCTGTACCTCATTGGTCATTAGCAATAGAGAACTAGTAAATGCCATGCTTATTTATATTCTAAATTGATTGAACACATTTTAAATGTACACCAGAACTTACACATTTGTTTTTAAGACTTTATGACTAGCCTATGAGTCAAGCAAGATAATTGTCCTTGCTTCTCTGAGCAGCCACATGAAGACTGTTCCACCGTAGGTTCCAGGGCTCTAATTCTACAAGACAAATCTCATTCACAGAAAACTCACTGGTAAGAAGGTGGTAGAAAAAAATCAGCATAATTAAACTAAACATAGGGATATTTATACAATCATAGAATGGTCTCGGTTCCAATACCAGAACTTTCATCTAGCTCCAATCACCCTGCCGTGGGCAGAGATGCCACCCACTAGACCTGGCTGCTCAAAGCCTCATCCACCCTGGTCTTGAACAGTTCCAGGGATGGGGCAAGTTCTCTAGACTTATTCCTGGTGTTGTTATTGGGTGGAGTTTGCTGGCATAACCCACACTGGTAAGAGCCCTCCTGAAGTGGATGATGGGTCAAGCAGAGTTGGTTGTGGCTCTAGCTCTGCTCAATATTTTAACAAAATACTTGTATAATGTAATAAGAAATATCCTATTACCAGCCAACTCAAAACAATGGAGGTCAACTAGTATGCTCTAGGACAAGCACAGAAATAACAATTAACTCAAAAATTTGCAGAATAGTTCCAGAACAATAGAATGCTTTTTGTTAGAAATACATGCATTTACACAGAAATTATGTAAGTAGACTTCTATATCTGGTGCAGAAATAACCAGCTGTATAAATACAGGCTGTCAAATTACTTGTCTTCAGTGATTTCTGAAGATGATATAGAGCTGTATGGAGGAGGGAGAGGAAGACACATAAACCTAATATTTTACTTAGGTTATCACTGGAAAAAACAATCATTAAGGCATTAAGCCTAGTTTTTGAGAATCACTGTCAGAGTACAAACTAAATTAAAAGAGGTTAGAAAAAAGTAGTAGGAAGAAAATCAATCCTTCACCTACAAATAATGTCATGAAAAGCTGGTCTAGTTTGCCCTCTCAATAGAAAACTGTGAGGAGATAAAATAGTTTTCAAGCACACTATAGGCCAATGAGGAAAAAATGGTAGCCTTCTCTTCGACTGAGATTAATAGAACAAAAACGAATGTGCTGGATTAAAAAGATTCAGAAAATGAAAAAAAGCTGACAAAATAAGCAAACAAAACCAAGAGCAAGTACATTGAAACATACTAGTAGTCAGTTCCTTAGAACAGATTAGAAATGGGATATTTCTGCTAGATATACAGCTAATACTGGCCTTAGATGGGAAAATTGTCATATCACCACCCAAATTATCTTTTGAGACATCCACTCTTTCTGTGAGACAATGCGAAGTGGTTCTTATTTCAAAAAAAACCATTCGAAGAAGGTCTTCTCTTTAAAACTGCTACAGAGAAGTACAAAAGCTGGCAAACAAAATCTTCTTGTAATCTTAGAATGATTCATTAGTTATTAAGTGTCTGTTCTCCTTTACAGCTGGATGGGTACTAGCCAGCTCTTCAACAGTTACTAGTTAGTAACCAGCACAACACATCAGAAAATTGCCACCTTTACCTTTAAGACAACTTGTCAATCACAAAGCACCAAGCCCAGCCAGTTTTTAGACTTTGATCAGAGTAGAAGTATTGTGGATTCTTGGAGGTCAACATATCCCACAAGTTTTTGCTCTGTTTTGGTGGTTTTTTTTGGTTTGGTTTGGCTTGGTTGGTTGGGTTTCCTTGTATTTCTTTGTGATTTGCAAGGTTTTTCCCATACTCTAACCAAAATGAAATTTTTGCAACTTCAGATGTCAGGTCACTTGGAAGACCCATTTTCATGTCACTTTGCTAAGCCTTATTGTTTTAAATACAAGATGACATTTCAATGACTTCAAAAGAAAATTTCTCCCAGCAAGGAAAGCAGACTGAAAATCCTATGAATATATTAATATAAAAACTCTGAAAAACCTAATGCTGCTTTTCTGCTGGAGCTCTATGTAGTGCTATAACATTGCTAAAATATAATTTATTAATTAAAATTCACTACAAGTGGGATTCAGTTTTAGCAACTATTGAAAATGCATGTAGATTTTAATGATCTACTCCTTTGCATAAAATCTTTTCGTTCTTTTCACAGCTAAGCATAACTAGATTTCAGAAATTAGAATAACTGAGGAAGAACTTTGGCAAATTGAAATGCAAAACTGCAATATAAACATAATACATTTTAAAGATCAGACAAATTACAGAAATTGATACAGTAATACTTTACTACATAAGTATTGCTATTGAATGAGTAATTTCTATTTCAATTAAAATAATAATGAGAACTCCTGCAGTGCCAACCCTTCAAGAACTTTTAAAAATCATTTTGGACAAGGGGTGATAATGATGATGGTGTGGTGGTAATTTTGTTTTCAATTAATCAGAGAAATATACAACTACACACATGTTGACATCTGAATTTCTTATTTACTTTCACAGTATATTTCACAATTAATATCCCCTCCACTTCCCAGATTCCTTCACAATTAATATCTCCTCCACTTCCCAGATTCAATTTTTATTGATATAGCTTGATAAAATAGATATGTTCATGAAGGCAACTGAAAGAAGTAACGACTTATGATAAAACCAAGTGTTTTAGATTTTCAGTAAGCATTCAACATGACAGAACAGGAGTATAGTATTATTTGAAACAGGAAATCATAGCAATGTGTATATCTAGTGACATAGTGAGTATATTATTTGCTATTCTGAACCAGTAGCACATTTCCATAGCACATGAAGAGATGTATTAATTACAAGGAAAAAAAAATTTTTTTTTTTAAAAACAATCCTGACTTAAACAATAGTCATGATATAAAACTGTGCAAATGTAGGCTGTTCTTAGTATATAAGAATGGTTGGAATTTCAGGAAAGCTAAAGGCTGCTTAATCTAACATTCAAAAAAAATTTTTTTTTGACAAACAGTTCAGAAAAACAACAAAAAACGAACAAAACCAAACGAAAACCAGCCAACCAATGAACCAACCAAAAATACCCAAACAAACTCCCTCCTGAAAAACAAATTGGTGGTGCATCCAGTGTTAAAAATGTTTGGTACTAATGGTTGTTGAAAAAGGAGCAATTCTCACATCTTTCCCATTCCTCCTCCTCCCCTGCTGTCACACAGTGTTGCCTCCTCAATTCTGTCATTAGAGTGACCCCTCTGAGATCTGAGTATGCAGGAAATCTTTTATTTCTTTTTCCCCCTATGGTATGATCTAGCCTTTCTAGGCGGAATTAATTTGTGAAGGGATCAGATGAGCACATTATGGAGCAATAGAGCTAGAAGTAATATTCAATTGAGAATAGAAAAGGAAGCATGGAAAAGGGACTGGTATATCCAGTCAGTTGTTAGATTTGCTCAGCTATATCATCACTATTCAATCCAGTATTTTTGGGGTCTTTTATATATATAGGTATATGTCTCTTTCTCTCTCTGTGTGTATATATATATATATATATGCATACCTTGATTTTATACTTAATATTAATGGAAATTGTATATGACATCAAGAGAGGAAAAAATAAGCATTTTAGAAGAATTAGTATGTTGTTGCTTTTAGACATATTTAATCTACAACTGCTGGCACTGATAAAGAGAACAGAAAAAAACCAAGAGAACTTTAAAAAGTATTTTGTCCTTTTTAAGGGGAAATTTCTTTGTTAAGAAAGAAAAAAGAATGTTTTATTCTTGTATATTTTGAAACCTCTCCAATGCACCACCAGGAAAGTTCTCATCTCCTCAGCAGGCAAAAAACACCTTATGATTACCAGTCGTCTCTTTTCTAAGAGGAGCTTTAACTTCTTAATTTCTTACATTTTTTTACAGTTCCACACAATGAATTAGGAAACAGAAAATTCCCCAGAATTCCAGTCTGTTTTATAGAATCTGAGAGCACACTGGCAACAGTAAGAGCCGCAGAATATTAAAAATAAAAAGTGACAACGATATTAAAAATCAGAGTTGGAAACCATGTTTATGACAGTTATGAAGATGCAAACTGAAGAGACACTATTTATTTTTCAGACCAGCAAGCTGAAAAATTTGCTATTAGACAATTATGCTGGCAGTTATTTTACCATATTCAGAATTTGGTAAACTTAGCCTGATTTAGGTCAAAGCCTTTCTAATATATCAGAAATTATTCACTTACAATTTACCCATTACATTTCACCCTTTCTTTGCAACTTCTATCACGGTATCAGCCATCAACCTAATTGAACAACCACTGCCAATTTTCACTCATATGTAATAGTTAAAGGCCAGGAAGGTCAGGTTCTTTCTACACAGTCACAGAAATTAATAGAGCTATGCTATTCTCTACATTTTTGAAGGAGAAAAATAAATCACAATCTACTTTCTAGATCTTTATTTTTTTCTTCTACATAGACGCTGTTCTCTGTTCTTGGAGAGGTATTAGCTTTTAGTTACAATCTGCAATAAAAGTACACATACCCACTAAGTAATACACTCTAAACCCCAAATTTTTATGATCACTTAGCCTTTAATTTCTTTCACCCTTAAGAATGTTTCTGTTGCTGTCTTTATCTTCTGTCGGTTCTTCTATGTTACTTCTCTCTTCAATCTGTCAGTCTAAGAGATGCCATGCTAGTGTTCAAGGGTGTAGTACTCTAGCAAGCAGAGTTCTTGCTCAGGATATAAGCATGGCCATAAAACTCCAGGTATCATATAGAAAAAAAAAAAAATCTTGCAGATTTGGACTTATACAGATACCCTTTAAAAATAACACTTTTTAAAAAATTACCATATGATGACACCCAGCCTATCAAAAAATCGACTGAGAGTGAATTGAATATTCAATTACTCTTTTCCATTTAAAAAAGTTATAAGGAATGCTCCTGTTGACAGGCAACCGTTTTAGAGAGTATGACTGTTCTTTGCAAGCTAAGTGTTATATATATTTTTCTCTGCTCATTGAATGCAGCTTCCTGCCACTAAATAACTGTTTAATTTCTCAATGTCAAATCATTGCTGATCCCTGCATTCCTTACCAGCTTTCAAAGCAGACTATTTGTTTTGCAGAAGCTGTGTACAATATTTTACTGAAAGGGCAGTTTTGTTATTCTTCCTACTAAATACAAAAAAATACAATATTTTAAAAGTAACAATGTGCTCTCTTTAGATAACATCTGTTAAATAGAAAATTACCTTTTTGGCAACATTTCCCTTTCTCTCTGATACATTTGACGAATATAATTCTTCACTTCCTAGTCTCTCTTGTCTAGTGACCATTACTCCAAGAAATTTGTGTCCCTCTACTAATTTCTAAGTGTAAGTGTGGTAAAGTTCACATTTATTAGTTGTTTTAATGTGATGAATTCTCTACAGACTACTCGTAGGTTCTTACAGCCAAAGAACCATGTTCAGAGATAAGAGTTTTTGGGCTCATTTTCCTTCCCTAAACGAGTCTTGTAATGCAATTCCTTAATAAGACCGTAGTAAGCAGTCAATAAAATCTAAAGTTGATCTGCAAAACACAGAAACAAAAGTCTTTAGGACAATTACACTGACTTCTGGCTTGTTATTTGCCTGTTTACATATTAAGTAAACAACCTAAGAACTAAAAATTACCAAATCAGCATTACTAGTACTTTAAGATTTGAAATATGAGATTAGCTCGTGATCTCAGAATCATGCAGATTTTCCATGTGTTCTCAGGCAAATTTTCCATAGCACTTCCATAATTTCTCATCACTAAAAATGATTTTATTATAAAGTTGCAGAATTTTTTTGAAATAGCAGATATTATCAATAGTATTATAAAGGAGTTTTCATTTGCATAGGGAGTTTTAGGTTGGGGATTTCATCTGCACCTGAATTGCATTCAGTAATTGTAGGAAATTCTCTGTAAACTCTACACCTGAAGCAGATGGAAGAAGATTGCATCAGGAGATCAACCCTTACAAATTACAATAGTTTATGATGCTCATCTACATTTTAGTCAGATATAAAAGATTTATTCCTGAAATACAACAAGAAACACTATTTTCACCTCCTGAAATGCATCAGAGAGTTTATAGTCAATCAAGTAAAATAAGTTGCACATTTTTACTATGTCTTCCTCTCTTGTGTATACAATATTACATGGATATAGGTGTCAATGATTTTATTAGCAACTATATATAAGCCCATCAAAATAGAAACCAGAAAGGGATTTCATATGTCAAATCCTCTTTGTTAAGGATTTAGCTCCTGAGCTCAACAAAAAAAGATTAATTTACGGTTACATTAGAAACATCATTTTATTTTCTGCCAAATGCAGTGCAATGCAATACCACCAGATAGATAAAGCAGATCATGTATAGTCAGACACTAGGAACACTGTATGATTTGAAGGTACAGAGACTAAAGACCTGTCATGTTTCTTCTTATGACCAGAGGGAGCATAAATTGGAATTAGCTTTGTCAGGCACAAGGACTGAATTGCAAAATTCATCACCTGGATAAGTATGTCTCATGTTCCTGACAAATAAGTACCAAACAGGTACTGCTAAAATATTCTTACACTGACAATTATTTAAAGAAAATTATTTTCTCTGTTAAATTATAAACACTTTTTTTATTCATAAAAAAAAAAAAAAAGTAAGTCAAATGTAAGTGAAATTCAATGAACTAGAAAAAACTGCAGGTCAGCAGATTGCTAAAAGTGACTTATTTAATTCAAGTATTGAAGAAAAAAAAATAGCACTATTAAGAATGTATTTTCTAAAAATGTTATCTGAAGAATGAGTTACTAATAATTGAAAGGAAATGTTTTGGAAAAGTAATACAGAGCAGAAACCTGTCTCCATCACCTCATTAAAAACTACCTGCATTGGTGGCCACAGGCACTACCTATTAATCCAAAATGTATGCTTATTTCCTAAGTGATCCTTACCTTTTCTTAATCCAGTAAATTATTTTTCACATCTTAACTTGTTCTGTTTTTCTGGACCACAACTGTACATAAAGATGTAAAAGTCTTACTAGCTTCTGGGTTCAGGTTTGACAAGAGTTTTTAACACGTGCTTCAAAAAGCTATAAAGGTATAGTGCAATAACTAATTTACAGGAATCTGGATGGAAAAACTAGCATCATCATATTAGATCTGTCATCACAATTTCCTAATCGTTTGATACAGTAGGGGTAATTTTTTTTTTCTCTTGAGACTTTTCCCCACTATCAACTTTTTGACAATAATATTAATGCACAATTAGTACTTTTATTATTCTAGGTTTTAGTATTTCATTATGTTGGTTTTTAACTCTGCTTATGAGATTCAAACGGAAACTTGTTAAGTCATATTCCCTAAAGTTCCAAGTCTAAATTCTATTTCCAGACACGCAATAAAATTATAGAATGGTTTGTGTTGGAAGGGACATTAAGAGACCTTCTAGTCAACCCACCTGCCATGGGCAGAGAAATCTTTCACTAGATCACATTGCTTAAAGCCTCGTCCAACTTGACCTTGAACACTTCCAGGGATGGGGCACCCACAACTTCTCTGGGCAACCTGCTTCAGTGTCCCATTACCCTTGTTACAAAAAAAATTTCAGCATGTCCAATCTAAACCTAGACTCTTTCAATGAAAAGCCCCTTGTCCTATCAGTGCAGGAGCTGGTTAAAAGCATTTTTCCATGTTTTCTAACTCTCCCTTTATATATTGAAAAGCTGTGTTAAGGTCTTAAGGCTTTTCTTCTCCAGACTGAACAACTCTCTTAGCCTGTCTTCACAGTTCAGGTGTTCCAGTCCTCTGATTACTTTTGTGTCCCTCCTCTGCACCCTCTCTAAAAGGTCCATGTCTTTCTTGTACTTGGAACCCCAATATAAGAGAAAAGCCTTCTTTTAATAAGCAGTACTCCCCGGAATATGCTGCAAGGAACTAGCCCTGAAAGCGTTTCTTACTGCTCTCATCAGAAGTAAAAATTGTGATTCTTAAATTATTCATAATTTTCTTTCTCCTTGAGGCAATATCTGACCCACAAATATGTAAAGGATGAAAAATGTCTCTCTTAGAGATAAAAGAAATGCTGGTTTATATAACATTCATTTGATTACCCTTGATTTAAATTAATGTTTTAAGTGAGCATTTTACATATTATGTTTAATATAAAGGACTGATTAAATAGATATGCTTTCTCTAATCTGTCTAGTAGAATAGAAAAATAGGTATACTTGATGACATTGGTTTTACTGAGGTTTATTTCACCAAGGGCATTCAGCATCATGTAAATGACCAAGCTTTGACAAGACAAACTCGTTTGCTGTCTGCTTAATAAACTCTTTCCATTCCACTTGATTAGTTCAGTTAAGGTGGCCAGTTTTTTGTTTTCTACTTTACAAAAAAAATCCCAACTAAAATCCACTAACAAACAAAAAAAACCCCAAAAGATAATTACACTTGTCTAATATGTACATCACAGTTTTTATACCCTTTTTCATTTGCCTTGTTGTTACACCTGGATTTGAAGACTTGAATTCTTGTTTTAATGATACCAAGTTATATAGAGGACAATTTATTTTGCAATTCTATTTCTTTCATGTAGGTGTCTAATTTTTAACTTGTATCTCAGAAATTACCATGAGCAAATTAAAAAAAGCAATAAAATTTGAAACAGATTGCCATGAGCACCTCACACTACGGATGTCAGTCATTTTAATACACAGTATTAATAACAATGCCTACTAAATATGGAGGTTTCTGTTTTCTTACAGTGATTTGCTTTAACATTAAATATTTCACTTACCTTTTAACCTTGCCAAATCTAGCAGCTATCTGAAGGGCTTAACACTAAGTGTCAAGGTCACACAACGAAATCCAAGATACAGCTGCTTCACTTGAAAGAATCTGCAGAGAACAAAGAAATCTGTGTAAATCTTTCAGAATACCTTTTCTTCCTCTTTCTTTTTACGCAGTGGTTCACATTACAAAATCATCCTATTGTGTACAAAATAGCTAAACATTTTCAGGATAATATTCCTTACCTGGTGCTATCATGGGTTGGTCCACACACTGTGTAGTTCATGAGGAGAAAAATTTTTCAGAGAGTAAATGGATATTCTAGGGACAGAACCACAGAATTTACATTCTTTACATGTGGTGACTGTTCTGGGAGAATTCATACACATAGTCTCATAGTCTCAGTGGAGCAGTGACATTTCCATATGCAAAAGTGCAAGGCAAAATTTGAATGAACCTTTTTTCAAACTAGAATAGAGAAGAACAATGGCTGTATATTATTTTTCAGTTTTTGTCTATGTGATGAAGTGTTTCAGCAGTCTAGTGGAAAAGCACTTGCACACAGTCCATTTGGAATGATGAAATTAGGATTCTGAATTATTAATGGCTTGGGTTGGAGGAGACCTTCAAAGCTTTTTGGTTATTTCTTGGCAAAGTGTCAAATTTTAGCTTGTTTTCAAAAATAGATAGAAATGAAATTTGAGATGGGTTTTGTGGACAAAAAATACTTCTGCTGTATTTCAGAGAAGGACTTGGATCGTGGAATCACAAAGTAATCACAGAAAGTTATGAATTAAGCTGCCCTTAATCACTTCTCATCTATGAGTAGTCGCCTTTCCAGTAAAACAAGGTTACTTAAGTCAAATATGTCATGCAAGCATACCATAAATACTGCCATACAGAAGCCAGGAAGCACCACCTCCTTCTCTTTAATAAATGTTTTCTAAATTGTAGGGTTTGAAAACTATTTTTATTGAAAAATGGGGGGATAATGCATAAAAAAAATCATTCCATAAGATGATA
Organism: Struthidea cinerea; assembly: GCA_013397865.1. NCBI lineage: Eukaryota > Metazoa > Chordata > Aves > Passeriformes > Corcoracidae > Struthidea > Struthidea cinerea. The sequence goes on from VZTI01001520.1 coordinate 748,561, forward strand.
GGCAATTCAGGCAGAAAAGGATTTATTTTGTATCAGAAAATTCAGCAAAAATGTTTAGCTGAAATATTATAGCTCAACCTGCTACCCCCAGTGATAGGATACATTTAGTTTTAGTTTTCCTTTTGGGAACTCTTTATGCTGACAAGCTTGTATTTTTAATTGTTTTAAAAGTGTACTTCTAAATGTATAACAAAACTATTTCTGTAAATAGAATTTTTAGAGGAAATATCCCTTTATATTGTGCTTAGATACATATTTTTATGAGATGAAAATTTACCATCTCAACAATAAAAAAAAAATCTAAAATAAAGAGAAACTGAAATAAAGATAAGTGACATAACAAAATTTATTGAATGTTTTAGTACTAAAATCAATCTGTCCTACTCTCCGAGACAGAGTGCTCTAGGTTGGCATTTAAAGCCTAGTTAAGATTTTTGTTATGTTTAACAAGAGAAACCTTTAGGAAAAATGTCTCAAAGCTTGTAAAAGACAAGTAAGAGATAATTCATCAATTCCAAGTTTCTCAGGTATTCTGAATTTCGGTTTCTCACAGGTTGTCTTAGGAGGCAAGAGGAAGAATTTTGGTGGAGAATTTAAAGCTCTTGTTCCCTGTTGGAGCTAACTATTGATGCAAACAATGCACACAGTAGACAGGAGCACTCTCAGAAGTCTCACTATATATGTAATAAAGCAACATAGATGACAACGTTAGCTTTCAGTACTTCTGTTATGTCCCTTGCTCAGCCTGTGTATTTGATATTCTGTCTCATAGACGAGATATAGCAAACACTCCTGAATACCTTGATAAATTAGGAAGAAACATTATTGTCTAGGTATGCCTGTGCTTAGCCCTTTCTTATACTCTTTTGCAGATTGTGGGGAATATATAAAGTTATTTACCCAATATAGGAACAGATTCCCAGAAGACAGGACAAAATAACTGCTTGTGAAGATGATGTGTATAAAAGGCAAGCACTTATTACTGCAACACACTAAGAGTATGTGTGCATAATTTGTTTGTTTCAGTTGTCTGTTTCATGTTTAAACATGCATAAAATACCTGATACTTTCTCTGATATAGGGCTTCCTGAACTTGTGGAAGAGACAAAGAACTTCAGACTTTTATTTCTTCTGTGACAAAAGTTATATAAGGTGTTCCTCCTGACCTGCTCAGCTAACATTTTTTTTGAATAGCACCTTACTATTTTTGTCTCAGCAGAACAGGTCAGATTTGTCCAGCAGTCACTCACCAGTTAGTTCTGAACATCACATTTCATGTAGAAAATATCCTTGGAAATAATAGACATGGGCTTATGTGAGAGTATCAAATAATATAAGTCCCTACACATTTCTTGCCAAAGTATACAGCACGGACAAAGATCACCAGGTAATATGATAAACACAATGTTGTATTAGTAAGCCAATCGTGGCATTGAGGTTTTGTCTTTTTTCAGTTAAAGTACAGAAAAAAAAAAAAGAAACTGGTCAAAGTGAAGACAAAATAAAACCAGTATGGGAGTCTCTCAAAAAAATAGCCTATAACTGTACCAGTATGAATTCAAGTTTATCCATAAAAGAAAAACTTCCCCTCTAAAACAACAGATTATATTTAAGTTCACGATTTATGACCAAAAGAAAACTATGAACTTTTTCTGGATGAAGTTGCATTAAAACCAGAACTCTCTATGTTCTTAAGAATATCTCACTCTCTGTCTGTACAAAAAAAAAGTAACAGACCAACTTAAGTAAAGTGTTTGTGTGTCACTTGAACTTCTCAAGCTTTGATGGAAATAAACAACTCCATATACTTTACTTAGAGTATGAAACTTCCAATAAAAGGACTTAAAGTTTTTTTTTTCTTTTAAGACGTGACGGAAAACATATGCATTAAAAATTCACATTATACACAGTATTTATTAGATATGCAAAAAAAATGCACAGAGTAATATCTTGAAGTAACTGGAAAATTATAACCAATAAACAAACTAAAAAACCCTGCAAACTGCTTTACCACTCTCTTTGTAGCAGAATATTTCAGGGAAGTATTAGTACATATAAAGTCAGAAATTACATTGAAGAAAATCTTTGAAAATATTAGACCAACTCTATCTACTGGCTGTAATAATTACTAGGAGTCTAAGGAAAGAAAAGTTGGAATGAAAAAAAATCGTATGTGTGAAGTACAGACTCTGATCAATTGATGTGAAAAAGTTTTATTTCTACAAAATAGGTAGGAAATAGTAGGGTTTACAGCAATTTGTTTATTCTAACTATGGAAAAACATATAAATTTAGCAAATACGTGATACAGCACCTACTAGGCCAAGTACTCTTGCAAGAGATATACAGTACTAGTAACTTAACCAACACTGCAGAGAAGCTAATGCTAATGTTGATGTTCTTCATTTAGCAACATCTGTCTTTCAATCACCTATGAAAGAAATTCTAGTTATCCAATACTGAATAATCATCAAACAACTGAATGTTTGATACTAAAACGGTATTCAGAAATAAACAAAACATTAAAGAAGAAAGCAGGGATTGTTCATGGCAATGTGTGCACGGAACAAGAGGGCTTTTAGTTGCTGTCACTGAACCACTGCTCATCTGGAGACTATTGCCAGCCACCTGGCTCAGAAATACAGAGACATATGGTACAGTTATTAATACTGACCCAAAGTTATTCCAGTGAGCATATTCCAACCTGATAAACCATAATTCCAACCCCTGATAAATATTCATTTAAATATGTAAATAAATGTGTTCTATTATAAATTCTATTCTATAAACACATATGCTTTCAGTGCCAAATCAAAACCTCCTAAATGCTAGGAGTTCACAATAGTTTTGGGAGTTGAACATATTATATCTATGACTTTCAATGATATCCAATAAAATTAAATGGAAAAGAGAGCAGTAAAATAAAAATATAACATCATGCTGATCAGCATTCAAATACAAAATGTGGCTAAGCTCTGAATTAGCATAGCCGCCTTGCAAATACAGCCATAAATCTTCTCTTGGTCTTAAACAACACACCAAAATTATGAATTAATATATTAGAAACAAAATGGTAGAGATTGCAGTCCTACTGATCAGAAAAGGAAAACCCAGAACTAAATAACAGTTATAAAACCAACTCAGTTTTCTCCTATACTTATTCCATTCACAAATCTCATTCCACATTTTCCATTCAGCACATGAGTGCATTTTACCCATAGGTTTCCCCAAACAAACAATTTTATTGGAAATGCTTGTGCAATTTTCAGCTGTGCTTAAATTATATAGTTAACTAGTCTAATAAAGTTATAGGTAGAATTATGCATCAAAGAGGGGAAGATGCATAAATATGATTGGTCTAGGCAATGCAGATAGAGTACCAGTAAAGATTATGAGCCACCGGCAGTTATCAAGTTCTTTGTTTTTAATTATTCGATTTTGGTCCAAATGAAATTAAAAATTTTCCTCTCAAACTTCCCACGATGAAAAATATTCTAGGTTTTTCTAGTTGTTATTTCTTCCAGATTTTCAAAAAAACCCCAGGTCTTCCAGGTTAAAGTATAGCTCTGCAGCAAGAACCACTAAAAGGATTAACATTCTTCCTTCTACACAGATTGGCACCAGCCCGAAAGCAGGCATTCCAAGTAGTAGGGAATGAACACGTGATGGGAGGGTGTAGAGCAGAGAGTCATACTCTCCTCCGTAGCACCCAGTGGCAGGACAAGAAGCATTAGACCCACATTGAATTCCATTTAAGTGTGAGAAGTGACTTAACTGTGAGAGTGGTCAAACACGACCAGGTTACTGAGAGAACCTGTGGTGTCTCTGTCCTTGGAGATATTAGAAACCTGTTATTTGTAGCCATGAAGAAGCTGCTCAAGCTGACCCTGGTATGAGCAGTGGGGTTGGACTATGAGGCGTCCAGAGATGAGTGCTAACCTCAGCTGTTCCGTGATTTCATGGAACAGACCTAGAAGTTCTATAACATGGTCAGGGCACCCAAACTGTGGACCTTGTAACCCAGGGGGTTATGCTGGGAGGCAGTTGTAGTATACCACTATCAGGATTCCACTGCCTACAGAGAGGGTTCTCCATTTGTGGCAAGGCATCCAGTGGTTCAGGAAGAGTGGCCTGTCAAAATATTATCCTGGATTCCAGTACTCCAAAAATCATTTTGAGTGAAACTCTTCAAAGATGAAACCTAACCAAATTAAACCACATCCTAAACTGTTGCACTTTAGTTTAAACTTCAGCTAATGAGGTTGGTGCATGGTTTTGCAGACAGCAAATATGCAGGAATAAAGTCAGATGTTGCGGTGACCCAGCCCACCTCGGGGCTGGATGTCATTGAGTGGAACACTTTTCCTGCTCCTGACTTCGATCCCGAGGGCAGGTCTGAGGCCAGCTCATAGGATGACCATCAGACCTAAGGCCATCCTCTTCTGGGTGTTGCCACTGCCACATCTCCTCCCCTCTTTCTAGACCCTTCTCTTGTACTTTAGTCCTTATTGGTTCATCTATTTATGTATATTTATCAGTTTAATTGCCTATGTATAAGTTCCAGAAAGTTCTCCCCTGTTCCTTTCCCTATTGGCACCTGTCACCCCCATCATCTCCCTATTGGACTGTTTCCCTTAGTTCCTCCCTCTTTTAGAGCACCATAAAAAGGCTTCTCGGGTTCCCCCCACCACCTTTTCTCGTGCTCTCCCTTCAGCTTTGCTCCTTGTTACTTTATTATCCATAAAGCTGGATTTGAAAGCACCAGAGAGGTCCCTCTACCTCCTTCGCCGCCGTCCCGTTGCTAGGCAACATCCCAGCTGCAGCCTGCTTTTTGTGTGCCTCTGAGCAGAGCGCTCCGACCAGCCACGAGGACTGTGTCCCTTTGGTCGCCGACCAGGACACCGCCTTGCCTCCTGTCAGGCCACCGGGCGGCCGTGGCAGCGACGCAGTCAGATCAAACTTCTCGTAAAACTGGTCAAACTGAAAAATATTTTAAAAAACCCAAAAACCTTTTTCTCCAGCCACCTGCACTACCCATTAGTATTTAGTAAAATGTATCTTATACTCTACATCAGCGATTTGTTTGATTTATGCTGTCATGCTTGTCTCAAGAGCCAAACCTAATTTCCAGCATAAGAGTTTCTCAACTATATTAACAGGCAATTAACAGGCAACCTCTGTTAAAAAGAAAACAGCATCTTAACCTTTTATATTCAGTACAAAAATACAAATATTTCACATAAGTTTATGTGAATGTGTGTGCTCATATATAACCAGTATTTTGGGGGGTAATGTTTGTGTAAGAAATACATCATCTTGTAGGAGATAATTTAGTTTTCAAACTATGTAGTTGAAAATATCAAGGTCCTATAATCCTAAATTATGTCTGTTTCATGGTCAAACTTCTTATAGCTGACTAGCAATACACAGTTTCATATTTTACTTTTGACTCTTCCCTTTTTAATCTGTCCTGCTACTCCTTTTCTTATTAGCATAACTGCTTAACTTTACATATTTCAGCAAAAGATAACTTAGTCTAATAAGCCCATTACAGGCTCATTAATGTCAGGCCTCTAAGGAAAGATATGTATCACTTGTCTTTTATCATTCTCCTCTCAGTTTCTTTCTTATTCTTCTCCCTCAAAGCTCCTCTGTTATGGTGAGAGACTGCATGAGCACTTTATTCATTTGTCACCCGAACACTGACCCCAACCATCTTTTTTTTTAGACACTTGTTTTCCCAACTCTATTAGAGGTCAGCTTTGTCTTCTATCCTTCACTTATCTTGGACATATTCTTGTGTCTCATGAAAAGTCTTTATGCAAAATATTTTAACTTCTGTTAAATATTTCTAATCAACCTATATATTCCCCATTGTGAAAGTTATGTCACTTTTGTTCCTTCAAACTTCATAAGATTTTGAGCATCAATGTCCTCCCAAATGCAGTTCTTCTTTCTGATCCTGAGAGACTACATTCAGATTTCATACAAACAAAAATTGTCAAAAATCCTCCTTTGAATTAGTTACAAACTACAGCTCTTCCTATCATGCTGTAGCCCAACAAATCTTGCAGATAGATATTTGTGCATCAAAACACCAATCCGTCTATTCTTCATATGGTCTGTGTCAAATGTATGAATAGTTAACATGGTTCACAAAAATAAGAGGTCTCTGAAATCCCCAAATAAAAATGCTGTAGTTATAATACATTTGCATGCCTAAATGACCTTTATATCTTTATACCTTATTACATTTATATGCAGAAGTGTGGCTCTATAGTTAAGATTGGAGATCAATGCCATTTTTATTCCAATATAGTTCTACATCTTGAGCCCCCTAAATGATTCCCAATGCAAAACCTTTCCTAATGGGTCCCAGAGAGAAACGCTGATAAGAGGTATGCATTTGTCAAAAACACTACTGCAGCCACCAGCATGCTCATCAGAGAGGACAATACTTTTTTAGTAGAGGCTCTCAGGAACTGTGGATGCTCATTAGATGCAGAACTGAATAATAATCATATAACGAAAGAGAAAGGTCACTTCATTGTTAATTGGTTGTCCATGTTGCATCAGCAATGCTAACATATCTTTCAGCAAACTAAGTGCCAGTCAGCAAAAGTAAAGCATTTATCTAGATCCACATTGTCAATTAGCCAGAGATAGGTATAGACAAATACATTGTGTTAAAATATCATATAAAGATGCAAATCAAAACAGGAAACAAAAATTATGCACATAGAAAAATATTTTCTTTTGGTATACATTAAGTGTTTTGAAACTTTAAAAATTTACCTAGGAAGAACATGTGAGAATATTTTACTGAAAGGGAGTAATTAAGGGATGCAATTTATTTAAGAAACAGTGAAATAGAGTTTAACATAGTTAGGAAATTATCCATGACAGGAAAGAGTGAATTTGATAATAAATGAGAATCTTTCATTGTGTTAGTATTCTGACATTTACAATACAGCTTAACCTATTTTGTAAGCAGGTCCTCACCAGCAAAATTTGATCTTACATCCTAAAACACTGATTACTCTGTAAGGTTCTTAGAACTCGGCATAAGATTCAAAGGGGTTCTTACAATATGACTCTTCACTGTAACACAAAAACAGAACCAAAATCCCTTCCTTGCCAAGGGCTTGCTGAAGAAAGACAATCCTGAAGACCAGCAATATATTGTGAGTTTCCTGTCTTTTAATTATTTGCACTTGATACAGTGGACACTATTAAAATATAGCTGTTATACTCACAGTCAAAATCAACAGTTTAATTTTTGCTTTAATGCCAGTGAGTGTGACAAATAGACATACATGCCCAGACAAAAAAAGGTACTCAAAGGTACCAGCAGAGGAGTGTAAACAAAACATCTCACAAACAGAATTAGTTTAGTCAGCTAAATCAGGCTTTCTTAGTGCTCTACAATTGCTGAGGAACTGATCTTAGTAAACCTGCAGAAAGCTTTGTTACGATTACATACTCAGAGTGTCAGATACATTTTCATGAGAATCGATAGTTAGTAATGGTGTTTATAGCTGTTTCATGGTCCTATCCCTAATGCAGAACAGACTAAGGCAAGGGAATCAACAGAGAAATATCTGCAATAATCTGATACAAGTTTGAATAAATTACATTCATTATTGCATTAGCACAACACTTTTTTCACCAATATAATTTGACTATTACTAAGTCCTGGGAAACACCTTGAGTTCAGATTCTTCAAGTATTTTAATCTCTAATTTATTATCTCTCCAAGGTCGAAACCCTCTTTTCCAGGAGTTAAATATTGGCTTGATGTTACCAGTATGGTATTACTATATATGAAGGACCTAACTAATTAAAGAGCAGAAAAAAGAAAAAAAGGAAAACAAAATTCCATAAAGAAGTACTTAGGCCATCAAAACTATAAATATTCAGTAAGGTGTTTTTTCCCCTCACTGAGTTACTTGAGGAGATCTAGTCATATAAAGATCTTCACATAAAGATTTTTAAATATTCTTAGAAGAAAGTCAGTCATGCATACTTGACAAGCTGCTTGTCATCCAACAAGTAAACAGGATGCTTTATGCATAAACATTGGCATATAATGAAAATACATTGCTGAAATAGCATGCTGAAAAATTTCCATTATCCTAGAAATCTATATTGTAGTGTAATGAAACAAATAAACAAAACCTTAAGCAGTTATTTTTGTAAACATCAATTACAGATCACAGACTATTTAACAGAACAATACCTAAGAAGGAAAGACTAAAGAATCCATGCCATTGACTGTGCTACATAGGCTGTGAGATGTGAAATTACAGACAATGGGACATGACAAAAAAACTAATACCAAAACAAAACTAGATTTGGTGACATTTGATATCAAGTTGTTAAAGAACATAGGGTTTGTATCTTAATTCTTAGATAAGCTGCAGTAATTATTTCAATACTAGCTAAGTTTTCATCACATGACACATTCGTTTACTCATGTCTTCATGTCCTTAATTATATGAGAGGCAGAGTTTTCTATTTATTAGAAATCAAAACAAATCTGAAAGTCTTTGGAAGAACACTGAATTTCATGCTCTGAATGATATCACAAGTCTTCATGTTTTTAGAACAAGTTACATACTAGACAAGGACAAATTCTTGTCTGTCAAATCCCCGTAAATATATAAGGTAATAAACTAAATTTTACACAGTTTTTTTCACAATCAAGACCTAGATGGATTGAATTTTTCAGGTTTTCCTGTTGCTGGAAACATTTTACAATTTAAACTACTCCAAGACTAGGTAAGGCAGGAAAAAAATAACAAAAGAAAAAAAAATGTTCTTCAACATATTAATATGCATGGAGTGTAATTATATACATTTATCTTAAAATTTTATATGTAAAAGAATATACGTATAAAAACAATGTATAAAGAGTGTGTTTTGAAAGATTGGGAAAACAAGCAAAAAAAGTGATTTTTCATCAAATTCTTGTTATCTATATGTGACTTCTTTCTAACAAAAGTACTATTAATGAAAACTTCTTGCCCTGTTTAGAATAATTGCAAAGCTGTGAAGTCTCAAAACCCCAAAGTTATTGACAGTAACTGTAGGTGACGCCTTTTATGGATATTTCTCTTTTGTGTGTTGACTTCTTGGATGCTCTGTCTCTTTGGTATTTTAATTAAAGTAGTTCGTGAATACACGGTGAAGAAAGTGAGTCATATCGTATCTGGACTTTGAATGAATTGATCCTTAAAGCTTTGGTAAAATCCATATCAAAATTTCAGTAGTTCTCACATTTTATCAAACCCTGGATTTCTGTAAAAAATCTTAGAGCTCATAAATTGAGAGTCTGCAAGTTATTCATAAAACTAAAACCAGAAACATAGTTCCAAAGTTTTGAAACTTTATATCAGGGAAGAATTTTCAGCAGTGTATTCTTGGTTTGGGCTCACATGCTCACTCATCCTCATGTGCTACAGCAGGATCTGGAGATAAAAATATGTAGTGCACTTTGCAGTTTCCCAAGGCAAGATCATCCTATTTTGCTTTTAAGGTAATTTTGCATTATTTTATCAAACAAGACTGATTTTTATGTTCATCCATACTCATAAAACAAAAAAATAAATACTATTTTTTAAAAATCTGTATTTATTAAATTAAAAATAATAAAGAATAAAAGAATAAAACACTTAACATCTCCCTTTGGTGTATGTCCCCACATGTGAAGGTGTTTAAGAGCCGATAGGACTGAGCTACTCCATCAACTGCATCTGGCAGAGAGAAAGAGGCACTCTTTGAAGGTGTTTCAAAACATGATGCAATACTGTTCATGTGAATTCCCCTTTATAAGACATTAGAAATCCAAAAGTACAATTTGTAGCAATAAGAAGGGGTCACGGATCTTCCCCCCTCCCTCCTCCCCATGGTTTTGCAGACCATTTCCCAGCTGAATTATTCAGACAGGGCTTTCAAAGGACAATTCACTGAGTAGTGACGATGATGTTCAATACAGAGTAGAGCAATGACCTCGCTTCAGATATGGTGAAAATCTAGTTTAAGGTGCTGCTAAGATTAAAGAAAAAAGAGGAAGAAAGTCATCAGAGTGTGAGCCCTGAGAAGGCAACTCTCTAGAAAGCATGGTTTGGTGCAGTAATGACGCATGGGCAAGGACCTTGCTCATCAGATGGAAAATGCAAAAGCCGTTTATTGTGAAGTTAGAATTCCTTAAATACCAGCACCCAATAGGAAATAACATCATATAAGCAGGAAAGATGTTCACCACAGTGTCTCCCAATCACCTGGGGTATTACACAGATTTTACCTAGTATTGCAATAGGTAAACAATACCCTATAAGGCCACAAACTACAATTAACACTTCTCATAGGCCCAGTCTGTCCATAAACACACAATCTTCTCTCAGTCCGTCTCCAGTGACCTGGATGCATTCCCAGGGTCACCTCCGGACCATCTCGCTGATCCTCGGGGCCTATCTCTCTGCCACCACCTAGGGCACTCCAACAGCTTGGGCAATGTCAGGAGAATTGAACAGTTCTTTCTGAGACCTGAACCAAACCTGTGCAAACACAGTGTGGAGGACTACTCCAAAGACTGAGTTCAGGCTAGAGCTGTTTTTCACAGAACTGGAGCTCCTTTTTCCTTAAAATAAAAATAAACACACACACCTTATTGCAGAATTGTCTAAAACATAGTCTTAAACGGCCTTAAATGTTTTTCACATTGTTTTTGATGGGTGAAACCACTGGAACAGCAGTCCAAAGGTACTAGAATTATCTAGAAAAAAAATCACAGCACTCCTAGGAAGGATTTTGGAATTATTTTAAATATGTGGTTTTGCAGACTATAGTCCGTGGTGAAAAAAAAGTAAAAAAAAATAAAATAGAGTCATCATCTACATTGTTTGTTTTCAGTAACTTGAAAACAGAATGGTGGTCAGTCACCACGTAGACTGAGATTTTTGAACCCCACTGCATTCAGCGATTGACTCCAGTCACAATAGTGAAATCTTTGAGAAAAGCAAGTTGGTCTATTTCCTGAAAATTAGGGGGAAAAAAAACAACATTAACAAACCCCACCATAAGGTGTCTTCATCATAGCTCCCTCAGTATTTTCTCATGTGGATTACATGGAACATCCACAGAAAGGAAAGCTTAATGGGGAAGCTAAAAAAATAATTTAATTTCTTTTCCTCTACCATCCATAGAACTTCATTGGGTGTAAATTACGAAAGCTGAAGGGTACCAAGAAAATCTGTGCTCATATTGCCACAGCATTACTCAGAATCACCGCTGAAAAAATAAATAACCCAGAGTGTATTTGGGTTTTATTATTATTCACTCAACCTCTCTTCCACACTGTTCAAAAGTTTCTGCAAGGAGCTGAGCAATTCTTTGGACTCTTAATGCTGGTAAAGTACTCAAGTCACAAAAATCAAATCCCAGTATCTTTCACAGATTCATCAGAATTTATAGAGGAAGATCTCCAAGACATTAAAAGAGAACAAAACACACAAGCTGTTGAAATATATTAAAAAACAAAAATACTTTTAAATCAGTGTCACAAGATTTACCCATCTGCTCCTCAGTCATCAGACTGGAAAATTGAAAAAGGCAAGCTCTAATAAGAACTATATCTGAGGACAAAATTTTAATTAAACTATGCTTTTGAGCTTTAAACTTTAAAATACGCTTCCAGTGTTTTGCATTTTAGAAGTCTGTTCATAGACATGATGAAAATCAGATTTTTAAGTTACCTTCTCAACAATGACAAAGGCAAGAATTTCCCACACCAAGAACTAAGACTGCAGCAAATACTAAATAACTACACTTTACATTTAGAAAAAAAGTGACAGAGATTGACTTGTTAGTGACTCCAGGGGAATATGCATTTTGGTAGCAAAAGGGATTTAGTGGAACAGGAAAGGTAGTATAAGTGTATTTGTAGGACTTTCATGAATACACTCTGCAATATTTCAAGTAATTTTTAGATTGATAACAATCTTTCTCAGCTCTGGAGCAAAAAACCCTACAAGTACCACTAAGACAAGACTCAAATTTACTAGGTTGTATAGAACCACTCACATACGAATTGACACTTCCATGGAATTATGGCCTGGCTGTTAGTGCCTGACAACCTTGCAGCTGAATGAATTTCTAACATCAGGCACTGCTCTGAGACTTTCCTTTTAGCTCAAACAAAATCCCTGTAAGACCTGATTCCGAAAAAACTTCAAATGCCAGCAAAGCCTGCAGACTTTAATGACACTTGGAATAACAAGGCTGATTTAATATCACTGTAAATTTGTACTATCTACGGAAGAACTCTCAAAATTATTTTCAGTGGATTACTAGTATTTTGCTAAGAGGGTTACAAGAAGCACTGGGCATTTAGGGAACTTTGAGAGGTATAATATTAGCAACTGAATCCGCTTTTGATGTTTTCCTAAAAGCAGATTAGGTGTATTTTACATTTAGTTTGTGGGTTTAAGGGTCAGAAAAGTAAAACTCAGAGGCCATATTGAGTGAAAAGTGACAAGGGTTATATTTTAGGCAAGTAATTCTCTCTTCAATTCAGTGAAATTTTAAATAAGGCAGTGAAAATTTAAAGCCTATAAAGGCAACCAGTATTAAATATATTACACACCTTGACCTGCTTGTATTTTACAAAGCCCTGTAAAGGGAAATATTACAACATCTACTTGCCTTTATAAAATGTTTCACATCTACAATAAAAGTCTCCAGAACCAAAGTGATTTAAATCTATCAGAAATTTCTGAAGCTGAATTATATAAAGCCCTCTCTTGTCCTAGGAAGCCTTTTTTTATTAAATAGAAGAAAAAAGTAGTAGATCTATTGTTTGTTCGTGAGTTTTTAGTTTGATAGTAGCAAATGCATTACTTTCCCCAAAGAAAAGCTTGCGTAGTTTTTTTCTCATAAACCTTTGTGTTTAAAATAAAGCTATCATGATGTACAAGGCTTGTGTAGTGTGTAGTGCTGAGTCTGTTTCAGCTTTGTACAGACAAGACTTTCTGTCTGCAAAGCAAATCTTTTGTTTTCCTCAAGCCTCTTCCTGTCAGATGAAAGGTCTATTATATTTCCGAAGGTCTTGACTGGAGGAAGGTGAACTTGGTGTTGTTTCTCATAGTCTTAATCCTGAGGTAAATTGCTCTTCATTAGAATAGACACCTGCTTTATCTTTGAGCTTACTGTGGATGTTTTCCTCAGTTCAAAGATAGACAGCTGCTGAGGTGGCTAACATCCAATCAGACAAGAAATCAGTGGTTATAGAGCACTGGATGAGGCAAAGAGAAAAGTGGTTTACTGGGAAAGAGTGATATCAGCTCATCTAATGTTCCTGCACAGCCCATGGAATTCCTACTTGTGGTAAATGCTTCCTTTGAAGAGTCAAGTTGTGAAAAGCAAAGTTTTCACTAAGCATAATCAAGTCTCCAAAAAAACCCCAAACCCTTATAGATTATTGTTTTTCATGTGCAACCTAATTATGCAGGGTAAAAAGGAAAGAAGTAACTTATTTGCAGCAGAGACATGAATGTTATTGCTACATGTAATTATTTCAGAATTGGGTTAGATGTTTATTTGTTTGGGGTGAATTTGTAAAAAAATGAGGCAACTAGATATGTTATTTAGCTTTTAACTTTCAGCACAAGTTACTGGACTATGATGGTACCTGGTGTCACTCTAAGCAGAAATATATTCAAATGTTTCAGCTTTGTCCTTGGACTTCTATTACTACTTAAAAAAGATACGTGTGTGCCGTGTCGTAGAATCAGCAGCAGACATTAATTATGACAATTAAATTATCTTTTATATCTAGTGTATTGAATACATGCTACAGTTCAAAGAACACAGTTTATCTTCCCTAGCAAAAAACATCTTTTACATAAAACAACCTATTCATTATTTTTGTGCACTGTGAGCTACAAACCCCCTAAGCACAGCAGAGAACATGTGATTGCACACTTCAGGTACTTCTGTACAGGATAAGAAAAAATGTGTGATGTTTTGTAGGACTTCAGAGTGAGTGAAGGGTGATATGATGGACAAGATGCCTCCAGCACTAAAAAGCCCTCTGAAATTTGTTAAGAATTAGTAAATACAAATATAAACAAATAAGTATTTGCAAGCATGCAACAGAATAAATTTTATATTAGACTTCATTCCAGCTGAAAAACAGAAATTGACTGCTAAATTAAAAACAGTGGTTTCTTACCTATAAGGGATCCTGTCCAGCTCATATTAAGTTCATGAAACATAATGAATATTGCTTTAATATTACTATTTGTGGACCCACCACTGGCCAAGGCCAAGCTCATCAGTGACGGTGGTAGTGTCTCTGGGATAACAGATTTTAGAAGGGATTAAAAAATCCCTGGGCATTAGCAGCCAGAGAGAGGAGTGAGAGCATGTGCAGGAAACAGCCTTGCAGACACTAAGATCAGTGAAAAAAGAGGGGCAGAATGTGCTCCAGGAGCCAGAGCAGAGGTTCCCCTGCAGCCTGTGGTGTAGACTGTGGTGAGGCAGTTGTGCCCCAGGAGCCTTTGGTTGTATTTTCTCTTCCTCCCCAGCTGAGGAGGGGAGGGATAGATTTGGTGAGCACCTGGTGTCCAGCCATGGTCAATCCATCACATGAAGTTACTTTCTTCACCAGTGACATGGCTATTGCATCCAGTGTGTCTGCCCAGACCACAAAAATGCTGCAAAAAACTCAGCAAAATACTGAGTATTCAAACACATTTATAAGAAGCATTAAAAAGTGTATACATATATATTCGTTTCCTGTTCAAGTTCCGTTTCAAGGAACTCAGTCAACTCAGTTTATTAGGAGCAATTTTATGCAGTCTTTAAATATGTCTCTAGGGAATAGAAATTTTCCAATAGGGAGCTCCCAGTCTGGCATATAAGGTTACGATAAAGCATCAAGCTGGAGTAAAACTACGTATACTGCAAATAAAAGTAGTTTTTATAGACCTGCATTTTTAAAATCAATTTTAACAATAGAAGGCCATTTTTCATTAGAACAATTAACTAAGGCTGAGCTAAACTCTTCATGACTGGAATTTTTTAGATCAAGATACTGTTAGATAGCTCAAAAACAGTATGAAACATGTCACAATAATAGGGTCTTTGTCTCATTATGCCGGAAATGAGGTTAAATGATCAGCATGAACTTTTCTGACTCTGTGAAGCCACTGAGAAAAAAAAAATAATTCCAAAAATAGATGAAGATTCATCAACCCAGCATTAGCAAATACAGGCTCTGTAGTAATTTTTTCATAATATCTCACCTTTATCATAATCCTTACCTATTGTATTTTTTATTTTATTATGTATTTTTCAAGAAAATTAATTAGAAAACATGTAGAAATATGTATGTTTGCATTGCTTGCCAGAGAAGACAGCGAACTTTCCAATAAATGAAAACAGGAAAATCTTTTCATAGGAATTATGCTAGATGCAACCAGAACTGTTGTATCAGACCCTAAACAAGGTACATACAGAATGTTCTCAGTTGGAAGGGATCCTTCAGGATCAAGTCCAACACCAAAGTAAATGGACTGTGCAGGGATCAAACCCACAACCCTGGTGTTTTTAGCAACATGCTCTAACCAGATGAGCTAATCTCAGGGTCTTAGTTCTGTATTGGTTAACCATAAGAATAGTTATTTTGCTAGCCAATTAGAGAAAAAATTACTAAAAACTTGACTTTCATGTGATTCAATTCTATATGTGGTAGGAAATATGACTAAAATTACAAAGCTACTGAAGAAATAGTTCAGCTCAGTTCTGAAAGATTCTCCCTTCTATGCGTTAAATGCCAGTTTATTCTCATCAGTGCCTTTTCAGCTCCAATTATGTTGTAGGAGAGCAGGGAAAAGAGAAAGAAAAAATATCCTTAGCCATACTAGCATTTTATTTTGTAACCTTAAGGTGGAAGAAAGCATGTACTCCTTATCGCTTTAGAAAAGGTGAATTTTTGCAGCTGTTCTAAAAAGAATGAAAAGCTCTATGTTCTATAAGCACTTTACTAGTCATTTTATAGCTAACTTTTAGACTATAACTTTTTTCCACAAAATTTGAAATGCTCACAAGCAAAAACTCACTGAGGAGTTGCTACATAATGTTGAATTTATTTAAATTTTGTTTACATTTAGAAAAGTGTTCTGCCCAGTCAGAAAATTTCACCACTGCTTATACTTAGATATAAACCCAACATTTAAGGATAATTTTGGTGGCTATTGACCATCATTTTTTTAAAAACTTAAAACAGGCTTTTCACTCCTTCCCTCAAGTCCCGTAGCAGAACAACTCTCCTCTTTTTAGGTAGGATTTATTTCTACACATCCAGTTTATTTTCTGCCATTTTTGCTTCTGTCCATCTTTTACATAAACACACTCTGGGAATATATCAATTAGTCTCTGCCTGGATTTTCCTTCAGACTTAATGTTTCTATTTGCACTTATATTAGTCCTTTGAGAAGTTCATTTAAGTTTATCATATTGAGGCATTTCCTTAATAACACATTTTTTCTTTTAGATGACTTTTAATCTAAATATTGGAATGACATGTGCAGAGCGAGAGTACGAAAATGTAAGTTGCATTTTTTCTCACTTCTCATACTTCTAAAAACAAAATAGGTAACCTTGGAACAATAGCAATATCATGCTATTGTTGGACCTTGAACACTACAGAATTTTTTAAAGGATTTCATAATAAATGCCAACAATATTTGATATTACTTCATATGAACACAATATGTAACAATAGAAATTCATTCAGATCTTACTGCTGTTTACTTATAGCCCATATGTAAAATTAGACGAGACATTTTTCATCCCATTTGATGTTAGAAATATGTATTGTCACTTGGTGGAAATAAAGATTGTCGTCTCCCACTATCTCTCAGAAGTAGACATAAGCTAATAATTATTAGCATTAATATAACTATATAGATATATCTGTAATTTTTATTAGTATAATTTTACCCTCCAGGCAACTCTTTAAAACATCAATTTCAGATTTAGCTTAAAGGCACTCATCTAATTTATTTTGAAGCATATATTCATTACTAAAATGATCTGGAATTAAACCTTCGTACATTTCAAGTGCATATTGAGTAATTAAAAACAATATTTAACTGCTGTTTATGATTTCTTGGAAAAATCACAGTGTACACCTAAGGTTTTTTCTCTCTTTTAGCAACACTTGCAAGTCCAGACTGCAAATCCAGTTTGAAGTTCTACTTCGTTTTCCTGTCTGCTAGCCCTTTTTTCTTCATGTAGAGGTGATATATAGAGAGACAAAACATCAAAAAGGCTTTTTAAAGCAATCATTGGATAAACAATGGTTGTGCATCTCATGCTGGCAGATCTTCAGTCAGATGAAATACTATTCATATAACAAAATTGAGACTCCAACCAAGAAGTTCTGAAAGTCCTGAATTATGGCGAAAAGTGATATCATATCTCCTGGGAATGACTGCTTCAGAGGAAAACAGGTAAATGGCACTGAAGATTAAGCTACTTCATCTGAAATTAAAAAACAAACAAACAAAAAGCCAACAACAAACCAAATCCAAACATAATCCCAAAAAACAAGAAAAAAACCCCAAACAAAACCCAACAATCACAACAAATCACACATCTGAATTCTAAGCTTCTATGAACCTACAATTGGAATTTTAAAAAAGTTTCCTCTTAATCAACTAATAGAATTTAGTGGCCAACTTCAATTCTAAATGGAGAGATGCATATCCAAGAAAATATGATGTCTGAAGAAGCTAGGAAGACTCCTTCAGCAGCTACAGGACTGTCACTGCTGTGATCTTTTCAAAACAGAGAAAGCTGATTACTGGACAGGCTTACTTTGGTAACATCAAAATTCATTTCTTTGAAATGGCAACTAAAATAATTCTATAATTGTTTTTAATTAAAATTTTAGGTATAATTCAGATTATCTTTCCATAATGGTGGCATTCCATGAACTCCAAAACTGAAATATTTTCTAGACTGTGTCTGTGTGAACACAGGTAAAAATTTTAGTGTAAATCTGGATTCTTTTTTTCTCCCTATTTGTCAAAGATTCTAAATAATTTATTTCTCTGAAAGCAGTTCTAATTACAAAATACTTTACATACACTAGGGATTTGTCTAGACAAGATAACAAAAAAAATAAAAGGAGGTCATTACATCATTTGATTAAACAGCTGAAAAATTTCAGGCAACTCACATTAACACTTAATTTGCATCAAAATTCAAGGTACTTTGGAATCCTAGCCTGACACTTGGTCTACTGCCAAAGCACATACTTTTGTTTACCTCTTCTTTTTCATTAAAAATGTCTGTCAATATAAGAAACATGGAATGTTAGAAACCAGAATTAATTGCAGAAAGCATTGCTCTCTGTCCAAAGTCCCTACTAGGAACATCAGGTATGTTCTGCCTCTTACGAGAGTGACAAGGATGTTGTATTATTAATTGTTCTCTTTGTTTCTTTAGAATATCTGACAACAAAAGTGATATTTGCAATTTAAGAACAGCAAGTCATATTAATAACAGTAGTGGATTAATAGTGATTTGTCATTGGATTTGATTAAGCAAGGTACACTTAATTTAAGCTTATAAAAAATCATTTTGCAGGGACAGAGATATATTCTTGTCATTTTTCTCCACTCAAAGAGAATCTATAACTAAAATCTACAATACTTATTTTATTAAAATGAGTTAATTAAAATAAGACATTTATACTGATGAGATAAAGCCAGAATTTCTTTAGCTTTCATAAGTTTTCATTTAGCTTTTCTTACAGAATGTTAGACATGAACAACTGATCATTCAAATTCTTTCATCCCATAAGAAATATGAAATTAATTCACCCCATGTTAAAAAGCTAGGGATGAAAGTAGTATTATTAAAAACTATTTTATCAATAGTAAAAGCAATTATAATAATAAATTTTCCAGTCTGACTCCCTTAAATTTAAAGGATACATTTTGCTTTTCTAAGTAAAATAAACCGGACTATTCAAAAGACTTCAATGAACAAAAAATCACACATTTTAATTTATAGAGGCATCAGATTAAAAGAGACTCCTGGTATTCTAACCAAATATGTCCAATATGATATAGTGATTTCTGGCAACAAAATCATTCCAGGAACTAGTACTTAGGTTTTAAAAATTGAAAGAAAAAATGAAGAAACAATAGTCTCTTATCTAGCTATACTTCACGACTTTTACATGTCAGCAAATGGTGTTAATAACTGGAAGTGTTTGCCCATGATCACTCTATTAAGAGAAACTGAAGAACTGTTTACTGATCTATACTGTAGGAAATGCCTATTTACTCTTTACATCTTAGTAATACCTGACTCAAAATAGGTGAAATTGACAATGATATTGCCTTTCCTTCCTCAAGTGTGTAATGGCTCAGGCCCACAGGAATGAAATGACTCATTCCTCTCATGCCTCTATGGATACACCATTCGTCATGGCATTCTGGGCAGGGGAATGCCCTAAAAAAAATGCCCTGGGAAAAAGTAAAGAGATTCTATTCACCAAATTTATTTTCTTCGGTTATGGGCTTCCTAAACAGCAAATAAATATGTTTCCATAAAAACTGGATATGCTCCAGGCAACTGAATCTACAGAAAATAATTCAGAATATAGTTGTGAAAAGTTTCATAAATTAATTTTGTTTTAAAATATTATTTTTTCAATCTAGGCCCAGTTCTTCATTCTAAGTTACCTATCACTAGCTTAAGATAACTTTGTCAGTCATTGCTTAAAAGAAAATTCCTCTGTTTTTTTGGTATAACTTCTGAAGGGTAATAGTTTATATGCAACTTTAAAAAAAAAAAAAAAACTTGGTTATCTTTTACTGCAGTACACTTTCTAAACCTTTATCTTTTCTGTGGCTCTTCTGAACACTCTCAATCTTTTAATCCTCTTTTTGAATTCTGGGTGCCAGAGCTGGACAAAAAAAATACAGCTGAAATTATATAAATACCAAGTGCAACACGTATTTTTGGCCAGACTCCTCACTGGGAATCAAATGTTATATATGTAATGGAGATCTTTTGCAGTCTGTTGGTTATCCTCCACAGTTTAAGTTTTTTCACAGTCACTGCTTCCTAAGGTGAGGACACCTGCATTGTGTGTATCCTTAGAATTCTTAATTTCTACACCAGTCAGTTTACACTAGGATGCAGTGATACACTTGCTGTTTGTATTAATCCTGTCTGCTTAGCAATTCAGATAACTGGCACGTTTAATTGCCTACACCTATCTTCATTCCACACTCAAATTTCATCAGTGACACTTCTGTGTTCCCTTGTCAAGAAAGGGATAAAAACTAGGTGAATACCACCAAAGCTACCAGTGATTTCTGTATAAATAAGATAGAAACACATCCACCAGCTACTACCCAGAAAAACATTTTAAGATGTATCAGAATGTCTCCAAATTGTGGGTTTAATATGTTTTTGCTTTTTAAAATGCTTTACTATGTGAATTCCAGTGCTTTGAAGCAGCTTAAATAAATTTCTATAATCAAACGTGCAGCAAGTATTTATTAATAAAAAATGAAAGTTGATAAAATTATACTTCTCAGATCTGTATTAATCAGAATGAATTATTTTAAACATCTGTTCGTTGGTCCCTCTTCTTCAATCTGGTAATGATTGCTTGTTCACATCAGTATATTACTCAGCTTTGATATCAGGGGTGTTATATCTCTCCCTCTTTACAAATTTAGTTTATTTTTGCTCCGTTTCTGTTGATTTCCTCTGCTATTCTACAGTTTATGGACACTAACACAGGAAGACTTGGGAGTCTCAAATTCTTGGGTACTGTTTATCTGCATTCACAGTCTTATAAAAAATGCCTAAATCTGGTGTCACTGTTAACATAGAAGGTTTTGCTGTGTATAATGATAAAGAACATGAAATAAGAACATATGTACACAGATGAGATTTTATAGGAGTCACCTTGACTTTTTTACTCTATTGAAAAAATATGCAGTAAACCCCAATTCCCATCTTCTAAATTGCATACATCACCTTCTCACTACCTTAATTAAAATCCACTAATTTAGTCATGCAATTTTTCCAGGAAATTTTAGGAATACCAATTAATTTGAAATTCCAAATTCACAAATAAACAGCTATAATTCTTGTATTCTCCAGACTCCCTGCGCATGTACATATGCAATTAAGAATCCTTCTCTTTTTATTTCTAGTTGCTATTTTTCATAATCTGGCTTTCTGCTAACACTTCAGTACTTTGACTTTTGGCTTAGTTTTATGTTCATTTCATCTTTCTTTTTAATCCTTCTATTTTGTGTCAATATATTAAATTGTCATAGCAGTCAGCATGCTAGGCCACGGTGAGCATTGGAGCAGATGGTCTATAAGTGTCTGCAAATTTACACATATGTATCTATGATTTATTCACGCTTCTAGAAATTAAAAAACATTTAGGAAAGTATTACAAAGATCCCTTTGAGACCTGTAGTTGATCCAAACCTTTCAAAATACTTGAGTTGTGTTTTCTCTTACTTTTTTTTCAGTGCAGGAACAGAAAATATAAATATCAAGCAGCTAGTAGTCATTCTTTTAAATACATAAGACATGCAGTTTTACGATCAGCTCCAAAATTCTGGGGTTAATACTGCTGAACACTGCATGCCATATGAAACTTGGAATGATCAACAGCAACAATTTTGTTTTTAAAAAAATGAAATATACCTTGTAGTATAAAGGTCTTAATTTCATTGCTAATCAGACAAACCATGCAAACTTTCCAGGAATTTGGTTAACAATTTGAATGAGTATGAAAATCATACTTTTTTACTCTGTGTGTGTAGATTTCAAAGAAGAAAAAACTCTGAGCTTGTACCTTAGCCTTTCCCTCTTTCCTTTTCAAAGTTCTTCTGAATCTTATTTTCCTTGCCACAGTATGTGATTTGTTGTGGGTTACAGAGACACATTTTAAGGAGCTGTAACAAGACAACCTTGTTCTAGCAGAGCAGAGAGGAGGAGAGGGAGAGCAGGGAAGCTCTGTTGTGTGTTGTCCACATGGGCATCTTAAAGGGAAACCCATCTTACACACCAGAAACCAAAATATGAGCACACAAAGAATAGCTCCGTTAACAAAGTGTCATACCTGGTCAGCTACCTTGAAAGCGTATTGGCTGCATCTAGAAGATAAGGTCATGAGTCATGAACAAATATTTTCATATGTCTATTAATACAAGCATTGCTCCAACTTAAAGAGACAAACATATAGTTAGTGACAGATCTGTCTTTTTTGCCTTTTAAACTCATGTTGGTTTTCTGCATTCCCAAAATGTTTGACGGTTTAAAGATTTCAGGGATTTGGACTTATCACTTATATACTGTCCTGAGGAAAGAGTGCTGAATAGAATTTATGAAGTCCTACTACAGTTGATTACCACAGCCACTTTAAAAGTCAGTCAGTCTATTTTTCACACATAAGAGAGAATTATTAGCACTAGCCTGACTAGTTCACGTGTTGCAAAGGATATTCTACTTGGCTGTGTTACAAAAGGCAGCCTCTGAACAGCAACCACTTTAAAAGTAATTCATATTTAATAACACTTGACACAAAATGAAAAGTAGCTAATTTATTATTTTTTAGCTTCTCTTATAGTGTATAAACCCCTATACTTTATTAGAATTTTCAGGCAGACTGAATTAAGTGCATGTCACCTTGGGTCCTTAGATAGAAGAAGACTGTGTAACTCATCACCTACCAAAAATGTTTTACAATACTATAAAGAAGATTAAAAATAAGGTGCAATTTGAATATTTGCTCATTGTTTAACAAGAAGTTAAACAAGTATATTGTTTTTTCTGTGTAAATATCTATATTTTTAAACTCGAAATATTCACACTGATTTATTCAGTGCATAGGTCCCTTCTGCTACAGTATCATCCAGCCTTGTGTTGAGGAAACTTTGCTGTCTGACCCTCCAGGAGCCGCTCTGACAGTCTCACTCGCACCACCTGAACTCGGACCAAGGTGCCTGCAAAAAGGGCTGATACAGTGAGACGATGGGTGCCTCACTTGGCTCCCTACACACACCATGTTCACACAGTCAGATGGAACACTGGAACCCGCTCTAGAAAAGTTTAGATTATTGTTTTTCTGTATGAGTTTTTACCGTGAAAACAACTAGTGTAGAAAACTCAATAGTTCACAGGACTTAAATCTCAAGGACTATTGCAAAAGATCAATAATTTCAGGGGATTTTTACAGCTTATAATGCCATGTATTACATCTGCCTGTGAGGAAGTCTCTGAAGGTTTCATTATCTAAATTTGTGCTTGCTTTGAGAGAAGAAACAAGACGTGGTTAAATACAAACATTTGAATTAATTACTCTTCAGCTTTTTCAAAGAATAAAGAGAATCACCTACAGTGACACCACTTCGATTTGTTTACAATGCTTCATCAGCCACAGATATGAATTACAAGGAAATTGTGACATTTGAGCACAAAGAAGGAGTAAGAAGCAAGTTTTAAACTAAAGATGAACTTTGGTTTGTTTGTAAATCTTCATAAGTAGTTTTATTTCTTGTGGTTCTGGAAAGAATGGAAGGAAACCTACATTATGTTCTACTGGAAGGGTGAATATCTCCTCTATTTCATGTAATTTCCAAATGAAGTTTGTTAGACCAACTAAACTAATTTAAATAAAATAGAATTCAATCAAAAATCTAAATATCAGTCACAGTCTCAACTCCCAAGTCTGCTTAGAAAGCTGTCTGGATTGTCCTACAACAAACAGATTCCTGCATGGTTTGTAAACCTTGATGAAATAAAAAGAAGGTCTATTGAAAGTGTGTTTGGGGCTATGGTTAGTTTGCAAGTAAATGCAGAGATATAATTCTGATGAGGGTTTGTGCAAGTCTTTGTTGTGAATTGTTGTTTGGTTGGTTTGGGTTTTTTTCTGTAGATCAATTTCTTCTTAAATATATTGTTTTGCTTCTTCACAAAAACATCCCAATCTTTACCCACTTGTTTGTGCAATTACTTTGTTTCTAACATTCCTAATTGTGTTCTTAATGATCTCTGTAGGTAAAAGTTATGTGTTCAAAAGTCACATCTGAAATGAAAAGCAGCAGAAGGAAATAAGGAAAGCAGCCATTTGGAACTCCAGTGCTTGTGTTTGTATGTGACAGTACGCTTACGTGCAAAAGAAGCCCGCACTCATACGAGTGCTACAGAAGTTCATTTCAATCACATTTAGTTTATTCATTCTGTTTCAGTCTGAAGGAACAAATTCATTCTGATCATTTCATCTATGGCTGAGAAAATTGAACTCTAACAGATTGCAGTCCCAGAAGAAATTGCTTGGTGTTAGAGCTGCAAGTAATTGTTAAACTCCCACATGCCTCAGGGGAGAAAGCATGTCCTTGATTAGAAAAACAAGCAGGGGGAGGGTGGGGATGGGGGAAAGTGTGCTTGTAGTTGCTGGGTATGATGGCATTATATATGAAAGGCTCTGGACAACAAAGTCATATTTTCTATTTTTAATTAGAATAATATTTTGTATTTAAAGTAAAAAATAATATTCAGTGGTGGGGTTTTTTTTCCTATTGAAAGGTATCCTTATTCCATTTAAAAGATACTTTTAATGAAAAATGAGCTGTTAGTAAGCAGATAAACACTGTGCTAAGACACCTACTTCTATTCATTCTTATTCTCATTCAGTTATGCCCTTCTGGCAATTCAGCACTGAAGACATGTTTAGATGTTCTATCCTAAAAAAATATATTGCTGAAAATTCAACCCATAATAACAGGAATATTTTCATTGCAAAGAACATGATTATTGAAACTTATGTGAAGGTGAACAATATTCATGTTTCCAATTATATTCCAAGTAAGACTCGTTTGCACACCAACCACCATGAATGAGAGAAGGAGAGTTGCAAAGGCCTAAATTACTTCAAGACTCAAGATTTGCATGGCATCTTTCTTTGGACACAAAATTCTAAGTTATGTATATACTGTGACCATAGTGATTTTTAACTACTTAAAAGCTATTTAGTGTTCATATTGAAATATGGAAACAGTGCAATTATATTAGACACCTAGAAATCTTCATTACTATTAAACAGAAGATATATAGCATAAATACTCTTGAACCTTCAGATTTTGACAATGTAAGTGAAGGACATGAGTAGAAGAGGAAGCAAATTTCTGGGCTAGAGTTCCTAGTTAGAAGCTTAGAAATTTTCAAATAGCAACAGGTGAAGCTCCCTGCAGAAATAAGGAAGATTTTTTTTTTTTCCCTAGATCACTAAATCTTGGGAGCATTGAGAAACAGATATATTGATATCTGGTAGTCCTCAGAGGAACCGCAGGTTTAGTTTCAGGAAACCTAGAATATTTATTCCTAAATTTTCCTGTAGTAATTAGAGCTTCTGACTCAGACTTGTTTGGGGCAATTAACTATCACATTCATCTAAGTTGCAGGAATTTCAAGCTATCAGGTTTTCAAGCTTGTCACAGGGCCTCTGTTTTTCTTAACATCTAATAGGCAGGGGAGCTCTTTTGCATCAGGAAAGCATGATTTATTTTCTTACATTCAAGGACAGACTGTTTTTCAAGCCACAGTTAGAGGACAGAAGTGTACACACACTAGAAGGAATCAAAGAATTTCCATTCTCAGAGGAAAGCTTCAGAGATTAATGCAGATACAAGGTCTTTATATTTTATTCTCTCCCTAGCCTGCTCACATCATGACTCACATTCGGAAAGGTGACTGCATTTCATACTTCCCTGTAACCTGGTGGAAAGGATATTTTCCAGCAGAGCAACAACAAATGGACTAAACCTCCAGAAGTCCATTAAAAGCCAAAAGCCTAGACAACCTCCTACCAACACTGAGTATTAATTTAAAAAATTGTGAAGAAAAAACCACACTCATTCTTTTCTTGAGTTTACCACATAAGGAATTTTCTGAGTCAATTAATTTAATTGAAATATCTTGCTCTTATCAGATCATTCTATGTAGTTCCTTCCTTCCTTTATTTTTTATTCCAGGAATGTACATTATAGCTTTTACTTGAGAGGCACAGATGCACGTTCCTGTTAGGAAAAGGAAAGTAAAAGTTTCCCCTTTCTGAAACCTATGTTGCTGAGCTACTGAATATAAGGAAAACACCACATTTTTCTCTTCTAGTTTTGCAAATCTTTGTTTCTTTGGATGCTTTAATCAGATCAGGGTATTAAGATAATCAAACCAAGAAGACAGAATATTTAATAACTTAGAAAAATTATTATTAACTACTTCCTTCACTAATTTCTTAGCATGCAGGTCACATTTTAAAAAGTTTTCACTTTTGGTGTCCTAAAAAATCTGATGCCATTTTCAGGAGAAAACTGCTAGCAAGCCAAGCACCACATAACTAGTCTCTAATGTCTCCTAAAAGTATAGAGTGAGACTGCATTGATCCATTTTAGCATAGCAAAAAGGACTGATCTAAAAAACTTTAATTATAGGTACTGCAGTAAGGAAATCAATAGCATCTTCATTTGCAAATAGCTGAAAGTATTTAAAGGTTTTTCAGAATTCTTGGGATTGAGCACAGTACACCCATTCCCAGAATTTTTTCTAGCATTAACTCTCTTTACAGAGATAAGGAAAGAGCACCACAGATGAGAAGTATAATTTGTTTACTGTACTTGTTTTCTTTTCTTCAAATCTATCACCCATGTAAAACAAGAGAAATTAACTGAAGTAAATCAATTAGTAAACAAGCAAACCCAACCTCTTTCTAACCATTATGCTGTTAGTAAGCTAATGAAAAATATGTTAAATCACCAATAAACCCTTACGTTCATTAAGACAAAAAAAACCAACACAACTTTTGAAGTCACATCATGAGGATATTGAAAACTAACCTCTTGCATTATCATTCCAAAAAAATCTTAATGAATTCATATTGCCTTCCCTACCATTTGGAAGTATTAAACATGTTACAAAATCACTTCAGAAACGCCATTCACTCTCCAAGGTATAAGTCCAAGATAAAACCTCTAAATTTATGTTCTTGAAACTGACTGTGGTCTGAGTTGATATAACTATATTATATTGTCTATAGCCTCTGAAATGCTAGTCAGGACAGCTACAAAAACATTGACAGCCTATGCATGCATATGTTTATAAGTAGATGTATGTATCTTGCTAAAATCCAAGGAAATTATAAGTCTCTCATTAAAAAATGTTAATAAAATATATGCACTTACCATTTGATTCTTTGGGTATTGAACAATAACACAAGTGAAAAACCAAAAGCTCTTTGAATTTCGTTATTTCAACCACAAACTTCATTTACAAAATTATTTCAGATTTGTTTTTCTCTATTTTCAGTACCTTCTGATACACAACTACATTTCTGAAATCCAAGAAAACTGTCATATGATAGTAGTAAAGAGGTTCTCTAAATTTTTAATTCCTAATCCAGAATTTTGCATTTTAGGATCTTCCTTATGATTTTCTCAAATATGGAAGATCTTCAGTCTGTTACTCATGAGAAAAAAAAGAACACTCGTTCACTTTAACAGGATTTAACATCAGATATAATATTATTTTCAATAGAATTGTAAAGAACTAATACTTAATAAAATAATCCAGCTAGCATTCATGGCAAAAATGTTTAAAAAGGAATGTTCACTAAACATATGGAACTTTAAGTGTATCAAATAACATAATTTAATAAATATTTATATAAGATAACTAATCCTATTTTTCTGCTTAACCACAATGACTCCTACTCTATTTCGGTACATACTGAAATGTGAATTGGTTACTACTTTCATGGTAAGGTTTGAGCTGTACTCTTATTACAGATTCACATTGATGTAACTCAGAAAATAGTATTCCAGTGAGACTTTTGCTTAAATAGTTACTCTAGAATTTGATCTTCATTTGATATAATAATGTGTTAATGTATTATCAGGAAAAAGAAGAAGACCATTTCTATTTATCTGAATTACCCCACATATCATTATCCCAGATCAACAGCAACTACATACATTTCTGACGGTGTCTTTCTTTCACAAACACACAAAAAAATAAAAACTCAAAAAAGGATATGGTAACCAGTCAACTAAATATAAAAATGACTTTTCAAGCTTTTCAAGCTTCCCAAGCTTCCCATATTCAAAGACGTTCCAAAATAGTATGCACTACAGTATAGAAATAGAGAGCCTCCACTGAAAATGGAGATGTTACTAGATGATGTCAATTTTTCTTGGATGCAGAAATCCTACTGACACATTCTCAAAGGTCTTCCAGATTAGATTTAGGCAACAAAAATCGGTTCAACTTCTATCCAAACAAGCAGTAAAAGACTTTCTAAACTTTTTCCTATTTGTATTCAAAATACCTATCAAGAAAATACCATCATGTTGTGAAACACCTTTTTTATTATTTTGTAGAAAATTATGGTTTTGATGTGGAGAAGATTTGTTTCATATTTCATCTCTTTGCTCTATAATGTACCCTTGGCCCTATATGTCATTTATATCACTCATATATAGTACTATTTCCTTTGGATTTCATTTACATAAATCATACATAGTACAACAATTTAAAATACTGTGAAAAACTGTGTTTTAGTTTGATATGCTCTTAAACAAATGTCAGCAATATAGGGCTAATTCTTTCAGCGAGACTAGCAAGGAAAATTATTTATTCATAAGGTATCGCACAAAATTCATTAGCACAGCTGTTACCGCCTGCACAAAGAATTCCAAATTAACATGATGGGTTATAAATTTAAATTAAAATTGATTATTAATGCAAATCTTAATGACTGCAGAAACAGGACTGTGTAAAGTCATGACATTGTGTACAGTATTTCTCTCTCATGAGTTATTTTAAAATATATATTTATGGATAGTGCCAAACTGTATCTATGGAGGAATATAAGAAATGAGCCCAAACTCACACATATCATTAGTGGCCAAAGCAGCCGCTTTCTGAACCCACCTGTGAGTACATATTTTCTGCCAGGAGGACCAGCCTTGTTTTGCACTCTTTCCAGGGCACTTTTGGAACATTTGAATTATGTTTCTCTGCCTTCATTTTTATTGGCAGTTCAGATAATGCCTTTAATGCTTTTAATATATTTACTTAAATGTTTAATATCTCAAATAATCTGTCCATTTCCAAAAGTGATAAACATACTGACAGACACAGGTAATGTGTTATTCTGCTTAAAGGTGTTTTGTTAACATGGATATATACTTTTCAATCTGTATTAGAAATGTGGTTGGTTAAGTTAGCTTTATAAAAGTATAATTAAAATTTACATATTCAGCTGAAACCCTACTGGAATACTAAATCGTGTCTTTAATTAGAGCATGCTTTGACACACTTATTAATTACATATTACATTTCAAACACTTCCAGAAATTACAGTGAGGACAAAAAGTACAATGCAAGAAGAGAGAGACTGCAGTTTGAATCCATGGGTTTTGTATCTTTCCTCTTATTTTGTTACTGAGGCTGTTATACTTGCCAATCATGCAGATACTGAGTTCTACTTAAATGTTACTTTATTATCCATTAGCCTACATTTAATTTTTACTATTAGGATCTATGTCATGGTTTTGAACCAACATATGAATGTTCAAGGCTAGGGGTTTGCTCCAGCTCAGTTATAGCTATAAGACCATGTTCATACTCAGGAAGAACTTTATTCCAACTCCAATAATTTTAACAGACATTTATTTAGGCTCCAGAAAAAAAAAATATCTATATTTTTAAACTCGAATAACAGAGTGTTTTGCTCATTTAAATTTGTGGGTCCAGCAAATCCCTCTATGGAAGCAGCACAAGAAAAGCAGAGACAATTAATTAGATAAAATTCTGTGTAAAAGGGAGAAAAGCAAGACATTCTTGACAAACTGTTTTATCTGAAAAAAAACAAACTACCCCTCCTGTTACTGAATATCTCAAAGGGGAAATTAAACAGCTTGTCTCCTCTCTTGAAAATAAATGGTTAATTAAACTTCTAGTTTTTAACTGGAAGACAGAATTACACATTATTTTGTGTCTAGTTCCAGGAATAAGTTTCAAGGAAAGCATATACTGCCAGCTCAAATGAACAAGATGTTGTCTTGACCATACTGCTAAATGACACAGAATTATTTCTTTTTTGAATAGATATTTGTGATGAACAGTACTTATTTAAATAGCAGACTGGAACAACTCAAATTCTGGAAAAGTATACAGAAAATACATTTGAAAAAAAAGATTTAAAAAGGCCAGTTCTTTTTGCAAAGTAGCCAAGAATTTTGATAAATATGGGACAACTGGGCAGGATGTATGAGAAATCAGATATGAAGTGGAACAAACATAGGAAGAAATGAGATAAAGAGAGGAGTGACATATATGTGGAAAAGTGGGGGGAGGAAAACAAAGTTAAGAGTGTATAATTGAGATAGAATGACAATAAGAAAGATGTGAAAAATGATTAAAATAATTTCTTGTGGATGAGTAAAAGCTACATGACTATGTAGGCATGTAAAAAATCCCTAGGTCTAAAAAAGGGGGATAAGCATAAGCAATTCTCAGAATTTGTCACTTGCAAATTACATGAGTCACCTCAGAAAAGTGTCGATGAGAAATATATGCTACACAAGAATGTAATTCTTTGTAAATCACATGTTTTACAGGAATAAAGGTTAGGACCAGATCTATTTTAAAAATAGATTTAGACATACATATTTATATATATATAAACAGCCTAGAACTACTTTTTCTGATTGTTTCTGATTGATTTGAAAGTAGATTCTCAAAATGATATAAATTAGTTCTGAAATAAAATACTCAGAAGAGTAAAAACAAAGCCAGGTTCAGGTAGCCAAATCTCATTAAATTAAAAGCAAATGCATTACTGTCTGATATGCAACTGTTAGATCAGAAAAAAACTTCAAGAGAAATGCAAATTCAGAGGTAGAAATTAAATTGGTCACCCTGTTGAAAACCATCAGTTCATCAAATCACTGTTCACTTTTTTATGAAATATGTTTGTACATTGTTTCCTGTTCAGCAAATAATAGAATGGCTATCTCTGCACCATCTGTTAAATTCCTCAGGAACAACTTTGATATAACCAGTTCCATTGTGCAACTGTTAAACTGACTGAGCATTGTCATTTTCATAGTCCTTACACCTTGCATTTCAAACATCAAATGAATGAGAACAGTGCAGTTCTTCCATCAAATGAATCAGAAAAGTGAAGTTGTTCCATCACTTGAGTTACTTTCAGTCATCTGTCTCCTCACCTGGTAATATGTATAACCAGCTGCCTAAAATTTCCATGCAAAAGTTGTTTTTATTTTTACGCCATCGTTTTAAGACTGCTGAATAATAACAGAATTTAGAACATTTGCAATTCTATTGCCAGGAGAGAAAATAATTCTGAAGTTGGCAAGTTAATTTTGGCTATAACTTGTATTATCTACACATTATATGACATGCTCAAAATACCAGACAAGAATTGGGGTTTTATTGGATTTTATTTTCCTTTGTTAATGCCACCGGGATATTCAAGAAGTTCTTGGTTAGTATCTCATGACAATACTAACCAAGAACTTAAATATGGTCTAAATATGGTACTTCTTCTAATTGCATTTTTTTTTTTTGATTGAGGAGAGCACTGGTCTTATCCAAACTTATTAATCAATTTTACATAATGCTCCCGCAGTCTTTAATGCTTATGCTCATTGGGGTAGGATCTATGTGAAATACTCATTAATTTCACCATATAAAGGAAGAAAATTATGTTTAAGAGCAGGAACATCAACATCAAAAAGAAAAAGAAGGCATGGTAAGGAAAAAAAGTGAAATGTTGAATCTCATTAGATGTGTATCCATCAATACAGTGCAAATAAACAAATGTAATTAAAGGATGGAATTTGCTGAAAAATGCAGCAGAACAAAGCAGAACAAATTTTTTCTAACAAGGATATTAAATGGAAAGAAGACAAAATAGCTTGGCATATAAATCAGAATCACAGTTCAAAGGGAAAATATATATTTCCCAGTCTTTCAAGGAATGCATTTTTGCTTCTCACATTGACTTTAAACTTGTTTGCACACCTTAGGCCTGTACTAAACTAAAAAAAAACAAAAACAAAAACAAATTAATTTAAGGTTAAGCTACTTGCCTTAAATTACATGTTTAAAGATTAGATGATGTTGAAGAGGTTTCAGCTCTTCGACTGAAATAAATAGTATTGATACTGTTCCTGAGAAAAGCTGAATAGTACACAACAGGATGTTTGAATCTTAAAATATACTTCTGCCTCTAAAACCTTTGTGATATAAACAGGCATCAGAATCAGGAAAAAAAAAAAAANTGAAAAAAAAAAAAAAAAAAAAAAAAGAGGACAACCAAGAACAATCCAAAAATTCATCTTGCTATGTAGAAGCCTCTTGCTGATTACAAAGATGGTGGAAAATTAAAAACAAGAAAATACATAGTCATCTGTAAGTCTTCCACACTTACTGGATGAAATTTCTTCATCCTCCACATCTAAAATATTTTGGTTTTGCAAGATTTTGAGAAGTTACAATTGTCCTAATAAATATTTTCAAACAGTATCATTTGCTGCCTTGTCATCTATGAATCTTACGCACTTATATATTTTTAGTACAACTCTAAATCTAAAGAATAATTTCTTAAATCCTTAAGCCTACATTTCCATGTTCTGAAGAAAACATTTGATTAGACAAACTTTTCTTCTTATTTGCCAAAATAGACAAGAATTTGGATTAAAAATAAACATACAAATCCACAATTTTTCAATTTAAGCAACTACCTTGTCACTAATGGCCATGGGTGCATGTTTAAAATTAGTCATAAATGTTAGCCGTCACAAAGCTAAGGACTGAAGGGAAACAACATTAACAACATAGAGAAATATTAGAATCAAGAGACACAAAGTAAAATTATTAATTAACCAAGGATTTATGATAAAATGATATTGACATTTAAAGTGGAAGGAAATTGAAAAGGACATCTTTAATTGTAATTTAAGTCTTGCAGCAAAAGATAAGGAACAGTGAAACAGAAGCCTAGCAAAATGTTAGAAGGAGTACCAAGAAGAGAAAAATACTGTTTGCAAAGGAAAGTTCAGTAATGAACCTTTATAGGCTATAAACTATGAATTAATAGTGACAGTTATAAGTGAAACTGATGAAAGAAAACAAACTTAGGAAAAAGAAAGCAAAAGAAGCTCATTTCATATGAGATGGTCCACATCTTGTACATGATTGTCTACTAAGGAACTAACTGAGTTTGTCCAGTATTTTTCTATTTGAAAACTAATAGATCCAGGATATTAAAAGGACATTGATGTGTTGGAAACATATGCTTCCCATACATGTAAACAAAATTGCTCTCTCCTGGTAGAGAGTAAAGTAAGTCCTGAGGCATCTGATGCCTATGGCAAACATCTGAAATATAATCACCAAAACCAGCAATCTTAGCTCTTTCTTAAAACCTTATTATAAAATTAAATTCTTAACCTTCACTATAACACTTTAAAGAGAAAAATGTGCTTCAACTGAAAGGATTGTGTGGGAAAACAAGTTTGTTTTTTTTTTTTTTTAATTATTCCTATTTAATATATCTCAGGAGATATTA
This sequence comes from Struthidea cinerea, assembly GCA_013397865.1. NCBI lineage: Eukaryota > Metazoa > Chordata > Aves > Passeriformes > Corcoracidae > Struthidea > Struthidea cinerea. The sequence continues at coordinate 782,275 of VZTI01001520.1, forward strand.
ATAGATTTTATATTGACTGAATACACTTACCTCTTTTATAAAGCCTTCATTGGGTTGTGTTTTCTATAATTTATGTCTTCCCTCACTATTTTTAATCCACTTTCTTTCCATATTTTCAATTACATATAACTTCATGGTCTTTTATAGACCTATCTTTAGACTTGGAACCACCTCCCGGAGAATGCAAGTATTTCCAGTCTGCTCCCAGGTCTGCTGGAAATATATATTTTCTCAGATGCATTCTACCCTTAAGATCTTGTTGCACTTTAGTAGTGAATTTCTACAGTAAATCAACCTATAGTGTTCCATCTGACAATATTAGACTGTTCATGGCAACTCACAGTTTACATCATATATTGTGTCATGGTCTGTTGTAACCTTTTGGTATCTCTCTTTCTTAGGACTGACTGAGGAACAAAAAATTTCCAAAGTTTTGACATCAGTTTTTATCCACTAATACAGTGCAAATAAACAAAGTTGATAGTGTTTTATTGGAAAGGAAAATAAAAACAATTCCTCTAATGATGGACTGAACAGGCTGATTTCTTCTGGATGAATGAAATTTCAAGATCTCACTCATCTTATTAAGAGAGAGACTCAATTACTGCTCACCCACCAGGTAAGGAAACAATGCTCAGGCTGTAAAGGTGTCTACTTCTTCTTGATGTTATTTTTCTTATGTTATCAAATATTCCAGAGGAGATAGAAAAACTAAAACATCACAAATCCTTTATCTATTGCTTAGGAATATCACCAAAGGAAACCAAAGTGAACTTACTCCAAAAATCAGAGAGGAAAGGAGGAGAGAAGAGAACAGTACTTTTGTCTAGAGACCATAAAGAAAGGATTTTTTTTTGTCATTGTCTTCATACAGATATGACAAGACATTGTCTCAGGAAAGCTTCCACAATTTCCACAATTATTTTTTTTATTAAAACACTTCTATTTTAATGAAAGGATGTATATTCACTAACCTGACATTTTTCCATTTTATTTAATAGTTCTCAACTATACCTCTTACATAAATCATATATAAAATAAGATAAAGGCAGTGAGAACATTATTTAAATTTCTATTATCACAATAGCACTACTTGACTAAGTTTTCATCTAAAAGTTGCAAACAGAGAGTCATATGTAGTACAGGAAATACAGGATAAGAATTTATTAATTCCTTAGTCACCTCCAAAATATTAATTTCTTTTCTTACACAGTGTGTGGAAATAACCTTTAATATCCCCAAAAGCAGCAGCCTTACAGTTTACAAAGAATGATTCCTTTTTCAAAAGTAAAAAGCTAACTGCTAGCTGCTTAAACATCTATTACATATACCAAAACAAAATAAAAAACAAAGGCATTATTTATGTAGGCTAATCTATTTGAAATTATATTAGGAATAGACAAAGCAAATAAAACACTACTGACAAAATAGACTGTACTTAGGATTCCTACCATCTCCTCTTTAAAAAGTTCTTTTTAACATGTCCTGGATTGCTTTTTCTCATCATATTTATTTTTTAAAATTAATTACTCTTGGAAAAGAACATGAAATTTTAGATATAACTGATTTTAAAAACATGCTTTTATAAAAACCACGAAACACTGTGGCAAAAGTATGCTTATCACAAAAGATCAGTAGAGTGTAGCAGCTAGTTAAGTGGAAAGAAACAAAATCTTTCAGATAATGAGTTACTTACCTCAGAGGTTGAGTTTTCTCAGCAATGAAGTAAAAAAAAATAAATCTTGAATAATAAGAACTCACTAATATGCTTCCAAGAGTGTTCTTTTTCACAGCATGTATTCCCTCTATTTTCAGTCTTTAGTCCATCATTTTGTAGAATACCATAACATGCATATTTTTGTAAGATACTAGTTATGATTTTGGTTACTAGTCGTACTAATATTCTTCCTTGTATATTCTCCACTTGTTGCTAAATCAAACCATAGAGCTAACTCTCTTCACACAAGTAGTCCTCTGCACCTTCACAGGCACACTTATGAGCATATGCAACAAGTCCTACTTCCGTGCTAATAAAATATTAATTGTGATAAAATTATCATTGGGGCGCATCTGCAGCTCTCTCAGTGTGAAGTGATCATCACTTGAAAATAGGGAACCTGTAGCGTCATTGAAAACTGTAATCAGAAAATAAATTGTTCTTTTCCCTTTTATTTCCTTTTTTTCACTTGAAAGCATGTGTAATGAATTGAGTCATGACTGACTCATGCATTCTCTCTGGAAACAAATTCATTGGTAAATGAAAACAGCTATAAGGGACAGAAACAGAAGCTACAGGATCTGTAGACAAAACCCGTATTTTATTTGGAGCTCATCTTAAGACGCCAAATGCCTTAACTGAAAGGAACAGCCTATGTATAGAAACATAGAATTGTTAAGAATTTTAGAATTGAAAAGACATCTAAGATCATTGAGTCAACCATTATCATAGCACTGCCCTCAAGTGACATGTCTCATGACAACCATGTCCTCAAGTGGCATATCTAGACAGTTTTTTAACAGTTCTAGGGGGGAACATTCCACCCTTCCTTGGGCAGCCTGTTCCAGAGCTGAATAACTCTTTTAGTGAAGAAATGAGGTCTCCATTCAACCTTCTATTCTCTAGGCTGAGCAGCCCCAGCTTTCTCAGCCTATCTTCATAAGGGAGGTACTTCAGCCCTCTGTTCAACTTCATGGCCCTCCTCTGGACTTGCTCCAAAAGTCACATATCCTTCTTACCTTGGGGACACCAGAACTGTATGCAGCGCTGCAGATGGTGTCTCACAAAAGCAGAGTAGAGGGTTAGAATCATCGCCTTGGGCCTGCTGGCCGTGCTCCTTTTGATACAACCCAGGACTCCGTTGGCTTTCTGGGCTGCGAGTGCACACTGATGGCTCACGTTGAGTTTTTCATCAACCATCACCCCCAAGTCTTTCTCTGCAAGGCTGCTTTCAATCACTTCTCTGCTCAACCTACAGTGTGCCTGGGATTGCCAGAACCCAGGTGTAGAACATGGCACTTGGCCTTGTTGAACTTCATGAAATTCACATGGGCCCACCTCTTAAGGCAGACAAGGTCCCTCTGGGTGGCATCCCTTCCCCACAGTGTGTTGACTGCACCACACAGCTTGGTGTCACCAGCGAACTTGCTGAAGCTCGATCCCACTGTCCATGTTGCCAACAAAGATGTTGAACAATATTTTCTCCAGCACTGACTCCTGAGGGACTCCACTTGTCACTGGTCTCACCGTGGACAATGAACCACTGACCACAACTCTTTGTGTGTGGCCATCCAGCCAGTTCTTTATCCACTGAGTGAGACATCCATCAAATCCCTGTCCTATTTGTACTTTCAACTTCAGTAACATACAGTAAAAATTTGCAAACTCTAATGCAATATTTACCTAGCTGAAGGTTTAGTTCTCTTCTTCCCCAAGCCATACAATCAAATCAATTGTTTATTTTATACCTCTGTGATTTTGCTTGAGTGCATGGTATTGTTGTCACAGGAGTTAATGAACTTGTGAAAAAGTAAGACTGATACATACATATCACATAATTCCTGACCAAGGCCTTCGTTGCAAATAACCCTATATACTCATGTACCATATATGCATACACAATTCATATGCACTCCTGCTTTAGCAATATCCTATGGAGTTTCTCCTCTTTTCCTCACGGCTAGTTATTAATCTTAGAGAACAGATATGATCCTAGTAGCTTTTGGATTTTTATGCCTATTCAAAGATTTTAGAACTTTTGGGGCTGACATATTTATGTGTTTGTTTTGGGGTTTTTAACAGTGAAACTATTTATTATTTATACTTATAACTTAAATAATATACAGTAAAGATGTACAAAATCTAATGCAATATTTAGCTAGTTTATTAAAATGTTAATTCACAAAGGCCTGCATCTGAAACTATGATATTAATCATAGTAACAAATGTTAGTTTTTGTTGTTAAAAGTATTTAAACTTTTTTTAAATTAGTAATTTAAATGAGCATATAATGTGTTACTTACAAATTCTAACAAAAATAGCAGTGATTTACTCTGTCAACCCTCCTTCAAATGGTACTAACTGTGTGAACTAAAAAAATATGACCAATAGACTAGTTCAATTCATGTGGACAGAAACATGTGAGTGTTAAAATAACTGTTGTGAAGAAAGACAAGTTCTTCACAAATCATGTGCCATAAAATCATAAGAGAGTTTAGTTTGGAAGGAGCCTTTAAAGATCATCTATTCCAATCCCTCTGCAATGCATAGGGACATCTTCAACCAGATCAGGTTGCTGAGAGCCCTGCTGAACCTGACCTTGAGTGTTTCCAGGGATGGTATATCTACCACCTCTCTGGGCAATCTGTTCCAGTGTTTCATCACCCTCTCTCTAAAATATTTCTTCCTTATATCAAGTCTTAATCTACCCTCTGTTATTTTAAAACCATTATCCCTTTTCCTATCATTACAGGCTCTCTTTCTTATTAGCCTCCTTTAAGTACTGAAAGGATGCAATAAGGTCCTCCCAGGCCTTCACTTCTCCAAGATGAACAACCCCAAAACTTCAGCCTTTCCTCATGGGAGAGGTGCTCCATCCCTCTCATCATCCTCATGGCCCTCTTTTGGACCTGCTCCAACAGATCCATGTCTTTCCTGTACTGTACACCCCAGAGCTGGATGCAGTGCTCCAGATGGGGTCTCACAAGGCCAGAGTAGAGGGACGGAATCCCCTCCCTCAACCTGATGATGCTTCTTTGGATGCAGCCCAGCAAATGGTTGGCTTTCTGGGATATGAGTGCACATTGCCAGGTCGTGTTTGCTTTTATAGCCTTCCCAGTAGGAGTACTGTCCATCCTTTCATCCCCAAAGATGTATTTATATTCAGGGCTGCACCGACCCAGGTTCAGCACCTGCCTGTCATCTACAATTTACAATTAGAAATGTTAGGATTAAGAAAATAAATTTACTGACCAAGGAAGCTTATTCCAAACTGAGGGACTGGTATTTGAAAATATCTAATCTACTGATCCTGAAGCAATTAAAAAATAAGGTTAGATGATTATGAGTGGATTTGTCTAGCATGGTGTTTTAGGACATACAATTTGACAATGCACTGAAAAATTGGATCACTCGTTAACAAATCTAGGGTGAAAATTTGAGTTATTTTTGTACTGAAGTTTATCATATTAATTCCAACATGTAAAATCAGAAAAATATAACAAGAATGTACATCTCCATCCAGAACAAATTCATATCCACAGAAGGAACATTTTCAGACAACGTATTCATTGGTTTAATAACCCTTAATAAAGATATTCCTGAAATCCTTTTGATTCACTGTACCTCTGACAATACTTAAGTATTGATCCAGGTATTCAGAGCACAAGAATTGCTGTTTTATTATAGACTTTTTAAGGTAGTGTTGCTTTTGCACCAAGTAAGAATTCTCAGTTTTAAAAAGCTTTCTCTGACATTTGAATTCATATTATCTCTGAAAGTCCTCAGAATTTTCATGTTTGCTTTGATTAATTCAGTCTCTAAAGGAGATACTCACAATTTGTTTTGCAATTAATCATGTTCTGTTAAACCATATCTGCATTAAATTAATGACAATTCTAATATAAATCATAGTAGGTAAATACCTTTTCAACTAGTATCACTGCAAAATGGAATTATACAATTGATTTTTCAATCTGACAGATTAGTAGGACACAGTTCAAACAAACTCTAATTGAGGCCAAGAATGGAATGAATCTATTCAAGCATCAAGAGTAAAACAAAATACTGATTTAGTTTAACAGCAAATTAACAAGCTAGGGGACCTGTCTGCAGATCACATTTCATATAAGATTAATTCCTGGTGCTCCAGAATGGATTGAAACATGCAATTATAATAATTAGCAGCAATTCTGCCCCCTGCCAGGATTCAAGGGTGGGAAAGTTACTTTATGAAATTATTACTCTCAAGAGAATCTATGAAAATAAATTCAAAGAGGAGGAAGTACATAAAGAAGCTGCTCACTGCAGAAATTCAGGGTTCTTTGCCACTTGACTGACAGTGCATGCAAATGATATTTGCCCATGCCACTTCACAGTGTTTATTGCAAATCACTGCTGCACTCACAATTTGTAAAAGAGATGAGATAAATCAAGAAAATAAAATCATACATAATTTCCACTACATTTAATGTTAGAAGTGTTATCTAGGTGCAATTTTTTATAGAGATATTCTAAATATAATCAAGATAAGCAACTAAGTTGCACTTATTGAAACATAAAAGACACAGAAAACCTCACAAAAATCATGTGGAACTGGATAAAATTCCTATTTCCATGGAAATTATTGAGAATTTCCTTCTGAATCATAAGCTCGGTGTTTCATCTTTTCCCATCAGCCTCTACTTTAATATCTTTTTTTTTTTTTTTGCACATTAGAAACCAAAGAAGGTAGCATTTTGGAAAAAAAATCGTACTAAGTATTCATATTAACGTAACATTTTTTCTAATTTCCGTGTGTGTGTGTGTGTGTGTTCAGTCCTGTCTGACAGAGAAAAGAAAAAAAATTACTTTTGGAGGGAAGAAAGTAAGGCAGCACATGAAATGAAATTACAAATATAAATATTTCTAATTTTCCCACAGGAAGAAAATTAAGTTGTTGACTTTTTACACCTGGAATTGCATTGAAATTTTTTATTTGGCTTTATGTTTTGAGGTTTCCTACATGTAAGTGTGTATGAAGATAATTTAAAAAAAAATTCAGACATAAAAAATCCACTCAGGTAAGGTAAGCTCAAACTTTGTGCCATCACATGAGAAAAATACAGTGCTGGATGATATAAAATTGTGTGAAAAGTGCGCTAATATCTTCTAATGCAACTGTGTTAACAATTCTTCAATGGATGAGTTATTTAGAAAGATATTTATTAAACCATACTAAAATGAGATGGTAGCTAATACCCAATTTACTGCTTTATGATTTTCTATTTTTTAAAAATATTTTCAAATGAGGAACATTTCACTCTAAATCAGCTGAACAGTTACATGTGGATAGCATTCACAATTTGGAATTGAACTAATAAACATATTCTTGAGTATGAGCTATTATTAATGAAAGCCTATATGTTTCAGTGTAAAGATTTGGAGAGCAGGTGTTGCGTGCAATATTATCGAAAAAAGCAAATGCAGAGAAGAAAATGGACAAAACTCAAACCATCTGATATAGAAAATTTAATGGATCCATGCTGTATGTACAGTGTTCAGTAAAATACATACTCCAAGTAAAACTTTCCAAACAGAAATAAGAATAAAATTAAAGCTTCCATAAGCACTCTAGGAGAAAATGAAAAGTATTTTTTTGGGGGGTAGCAGTGGCGAGGGGAGTGGGGAGGATAAGAGAATGATGTTTTTGGTGTTAGTGGTGGAGAGGGTTAGTGAAATACAGATCTGCATTATATGCGCTTCCTGCCTGTTAGGCAAAGCCTCTTCGCTGGAATGTTGAGAATTTTTTAAGTATAAGTGTGATCCTCACAGCAAGCTGTACCTTTCTCTCACATAGCAGAGGAGAAGCACTTTTAAAATAATTGAAACTTACAGTTTTCATTTGCTAGCTCTCGTATGATACACATTATTTATCCTCCCAAAAAACCCATTATCATATAGCTCTTAGTAATCTGAGAGTTGGTACAGTTGGGTATTTAAGGAAAGGAATTTGTCACATTGAAACAACAAGAGTCAAAACAAACTAGATACAGTATATTTTCTTCTCTGGAATACCAAAAGAATATACTTTGATAAGTTTTATCTATCCTTCACCAATAGGCTTGAAAGGCACTACTAAGACCAAGGTCCAAAACTAATCTAGAATTGAATCCACCTTTCATTGTAATCGATAGCAAGACTCTTATCAAGACTGGGCAAGTCACTTAGAACTCTTAAATAAAAGATCCTACAATCATAATAAATACATTTCATTTAAGATTCTTGACAACTGCCAGAAAAAAAGGGTTTTATTGGTTTTTTGGTCTGCCGAGCTCTATCTCAAAATTGTACAGATTTTTTTTATTTCCACATTTTTCTACATTATCCATTCAGTTCATGAAAGTAGAATAAAAGATGGTGCATATCAGAACCTGTTCTTGATGAATTATCTTTCAGCACTTTTATGATCCCAGATGATATAAGAATGGTACAGACATGCAGTATTAAAGTCATACTTAGACTGTTTTTTTTGAGATTGTACTTATTTTATGTTATTTGACATATTTTTTAGACTTGTAAAAGAATGACGAATGTATCACCTAATTGCAGTTTGAATTAGTTTTTCTTCTCTTAATAACTACTGTGTTTATGTGTGGTTTTCCTCTTCACAACCAATGAGGAAGTAAGAATTAAAAGTAGATTATCATAACAAAAGGCAAAACTGGAAATCAAGTCTCAGAGGCGTTAAAAATATAATATGAGATGAAAAAAATACATCTCATATAATATTTTCTAATAGGAAGATGACATAAATTTATAACACTTCAACATTTTCAGATGGTAATGTATCAAAAGTTGTGTCAGTTAACAAACAAAATGGCAAGTATTAACAGTAACTCAAAATATCTACAGTCAACTTTCCCACTTACAGAGAATTTTTATTTTCAAAACAGAATGTAATGTTGAATCAACAACTCATGGAATGACTCACCTTTATCTCACAGTCTTCTGAGCTTTGGAAGCTTTTCAAAAGTATTTCTAAGTCACACAAGCTTTCTGAAAACTTAATTCACACTTCATAAAAGGACATTATCTCAGTATACAATCGAAAGTAAAGATACATAATAGAATCCTGTTTCTCTGTACACAAATCTCTAGATCCTTGCATCAGACTGGATTTTACTATTGAGTTGTTGCTCATTTGTTTGGGAGATCAAAAGCAAAAAATTTAATAGAAGCAACTGAAGGAATTCTATCCAAAGGATTGATAAGTGATAAAATAACTCCCATTGATCTATTATATACATGCATATATAACATCTATAACATTTACTTGACTGAAGTCCACAGGGGCAGATTTTTGGACTTTTTTCTCCGCTTTGTCCAGAGGCTGAAGGATCATGAAGAGGCTTATACCATATGTAAACCCAAAAACCACCACCACAAAATCTGCAAATTGGCTTGACTTCCTTTGTCTTTTTGTTTGCCCATGACAAAAATAACAATAAAATAACCTAACAGGTCTTTTTTACATAAATCTTGTAGAAAGTAGGCTGTGTAATGTTTATGCCCTCACTAAAAATACTATGGTCCTGAGGCAACTTATTGCAGATTCAGTACTTCAAATAACCACATAAATGATTTTTTAATGTACATCAGAGTAACTCTTTTTTAATGCAAAAGGACAATTTAATTCCAGCTGAGAGAAGTGCCTCATTAGTGTGATTACAGTGGAGTATGATTAACAAATCTTGGCAGAAAAGAGACATCTTATTATTATTTTGTCACCGCATAGTACAGTGCAAAGACTATTGAAAAATCCATTCTTTGATGTGAAGTTGTCTTTTTTTACCTTTCCTTTAAGCAAATTTGCTAACTTTTTTATTTGATTTCTTAATGACAGGTTAAGAAAAAGGCAGTCTACTCACCGTTATACAGTTCATAAGTGTAGATTTATGCATTTCTGCCTCCTGTTAGCCAGCTAGACTCCATGCAAAATAATACAAAACCAGCTCTTCCCACATTTCACAAAGTTATTCAATATTTGAAAACTGTATATTCACTTTACACTCTCTTTTACCTAACTAGGAAAAATTCTAGGACATTGTGTTTCGATTTATGTGAATATAGCAAATTCACCTAAATTAACCAAAGAAAAAAAAAAGGAGGTGAATGCCATGTATCACGTATTTACCACCAGTATCCTTGATGTATTTGATCCAGAGTTTTCTCTAGAAATATGAGAAAAAAACTCTAGAAATATGAGAAAAAATAAATGGCACTTCATAGTTTTTTTCTCTACATTGTTTTTTTTGTTCCAATTTAAATGTGAGGGAAAAGAAGTGTTGGAACTAAAAGAAGGCCAGTTGTTACAAAGAAAAAGACAGTATGCAAAGTGTTGGGTGAATATTAATTTATGTTAGTTTATATTCATATTAGCCAAAGATCAAAGTAATTATAAAGTCCCTAAACCTAATTACAGAAGGTACTTCAGAAAAAAATTGTCAAGGCGTAGTATACACCACATAAGTACTTTTGAAATAAATATTCAAGAAGCAATAGCATTTTAATTAGAACTAAACAGTCATATTTACACTCACCTCAGCAAAATAACAACAGGAAAAAAGTCTGCAAACGGTGCCTTCAAGTCAAGTTTTTTATGTATCAGGAACCAAAACAGAGACTTTGTCGTTAAGTTAGTCAATATCTAAACGAGGTTGTTACTAATCAAATTCATCGCCTTTCTTGTAGACAAACTTTAACGTGCCAGGGAAAGTCTTAAAAAAGTAGAAGTTTATTAGCTCAATGTGAAATAGTGATGAGCGCTCTGATGAACACCTCTTCATGCCCCTAAAATAATCTTTTCAGAAAATAATTTTATTAAGCTATGGCAGTTTAAAAATAAGTTTTGTTGCCATGCTGAGGGTCCCAAATTGAAATACATGACATATGCAAACTGACTGAAAGCATACAGTTCCAAGATTCAATTCAAGAAACATGAGGATGTGAAGCTACTAGTTCTCAAAAGGTTGATACTTGAGGGATGGCCAGAGGCAAAGAAAGAAGCTTCATGCTTAATTCATCACTGCTGGTCTGTTTGTGATTAACTGATGGTTGTTGGCAGTTATGAAAGAAAACAGTGAGTTAAAGCTTCAGGAGGAAAGAAAAAACTTTAAAACTTTCATGAAGGACATTAGAGTATTGAATTATTTTAATAAGTAAACTCATTAAAAGTGAAGGACTTTTTCTCCACCATAAGCAGATCAAGTAAACAGATTGATGCTATGATTTCAGAGTATTCAGTCAGTCAGGTGTAGTGACTGAAACAGCCCAGAGAACCAGGATATTCTCAGCAAGCTCTAGAATAACCTTGGCTGAACAGCATTGACTATTTTTATATCTCAGGAAAAGAAATTGTGCGAGACTTGATGGGACAGTATACAGAGATCCTTGATCTAAGAGCTACGAAGCTGTTGTATTGACATGGTACTGCACAGTAGAAAGCAATTTATTTTTTTATCACATAAAAGAATATTCTTCTAGAAAACATTTCACAAAGGAAGGAAAAAAATCTTGGAAAAATCTAAGTTGATTTTTCAGTAGGTAAAATTTAAAAACTAAAGATACAATGATAAGTTAGGAGGAAGACGTAAAAGTTACACTGAAAATGACATGGGACATAAGAATTAATAAATAATCTGTGAAGAGTTATGCTCATATAAAAAAATACATCAGAACATAATCACTACACTCATCTATATGCTATATGGTGAAGTTGTTTCCAAATGAAAAAAGGTACCTGGTACAAGAGAGACAAGTACATAAAATAATTACTAAGCTGCCATATCTGAAAGTGCTGAAACTGCACTTTATTGCTCTGTCTTCTCAGCTATAGCAGCCATGTGATTAGTGGATAGGGTGGGCATTCTGGCAACAATGTCTACTAAAGTCAATGCAATTTACTCTGCAACTGATGATTAGCAGAACTGATGAGCTGCTTTGAATTCTTGGAATTCCTTGATTCTTTTTCTAGAGATGAAATAGGGAGCATAAATGCATTTTAACCTGAGAGTTCCTTTTTCTAGCAGCAGTGACAACCATTCCTCTGATCAGACTAACATTCCTTATCCTAAGAAAGGAAAATAGCTAATTTTTATTTCATTGTTCTTTCACCGTTATCTTAGGGATGAATACAGTTTATGTCAGGACTTAAGTCATGTGTCAAGCAGGGTCTGTAAGAAGCTGCTCATTTGATTGTAAAAGTTCAAAAGATTTTTGACTCTAATGTATTTTACAGGATGTATGCCATCCATTTCCTATGACAACTTTTATGTCTCTGAATCAGTTAACTGCTGCATATGAAACATTCATCCTAGTAAGTGCCACCATGATTTTTGAAATTAACTTCAATAAAGCCAAAATTATATTTACAGTCTTGCAAGAAATGGACTGATAATTCTTCCCAAATACTCTCCCATTTACAAAGTCACATATTAGCTGCACTGCTATGAAATGAGTCAAACACAAGGTTAAGAAAAATGCTTTCTTCATTACAGATTAATCATTCAATAATCACCCTTAACTGGCATTGAATTAACTTTTCCTTCCAGTTTCTAATAGCTCTGAACTTATTAATTTAAAACAGTGCTCTTTGGTCCCTTTCAGAACTTTGATAATAGGTCAAATTGGCCCAAACATTGCCTATGACAACATACATATCAAATAAAACACTATTTACTATATGTTTTTTTTCTAGTGAAAGAAAGGCTTCCAGTTACCAAGAGAAATTATTTTAAGGTTGAACTGAATTGTTTCTGCTCTAGCGACTCAGATTCACTATTTCGTGATGTAGCTGCCCCTTGAACTTTTGTAAAAAGTGTAGTAGATATCCCTGATTTTATTAAGAAGGAAAAAAACCCAAAGCAGAATGCTGATGCTTTTAGAGTTTTCTCTTTCTGTTGGAAATATTACCAGAAACCATTTGAGTGGGTGGTTCTAAGTCATATCAAGGTTGCTTAACTGAAGTTAATTAAAAGTATCAATTGTAAAATCAAGGCACAGTATTTTGCTGTTCTTTGATATTTATTACAAGCTTCTCTCAGAAAACATTTTCGGAGTAAAACCAAAATAAAATAGAAAGCCAAAAACAACATATACAGACATTTTAGAAAGTAGTTAAAATCAGATTTTCAGTTAAATTTAACAGCAAAATATCCTGATTTTCAGTGTGCAAACTGCTTTTGTACTTTCACAAAAGATTGAAACATTTCTTTGTATACAAGAGAAGACTTCCTCCCAAAGACTTTCTAGACCCTCTTCATCTTTTTACATGGATTTGAAAATCCAGCATATAAACTTTGATACAAAATTATTTTCACCAAAATTATATTTGGCAGATCACTCACATTTCAGAATTGAACACTTATGAACAAAGTTGCGCCTTCATTGTTTCAAAATAGAAAAGAGCACCCCATTACCAAAACAATGACCCAGACAGTGGAACTGATTTCTTGACTGACTTATTTTCAAAAGATACCCAGAGCATTGTTTGATAGCCATAGATTGTTTTGCAACTATCTTTGTATTATTTTTTTCTTTTCTAATTTAAAAATATTTTTAAATTATTTTTAAAAAAGAACATCTAAATTTTTTTTTAAATTACCAGCTAATAATGGAGAAGGCAACACATACTTTTACTTAACCGTAATTAAGAGACGAAAATAAGGAAAGAAACATAAAACTACTTAAAACTATTTGGACCATTTTCCTAAAAGCAAAGCACAATGAAATCTTACCTGACTGAATGGGCACTGTAATCTAGTCAGACAATAAGCCAATATAAACAGTCCAATAGCAACACTTTTGCAGTGCATCTTCAAGAATATTATGATATATTAGTTCCTAGTTATAAAGCAGGAAGACAGAAGAGAAAGTGTGATCACAGCTGGGAATCCTGAGTTTATCCCATTTAAAACTCTCAGATATTTATTTTGTTTTGTTGAGCTATATACACATATATATATAAATATCTCCTTAGTATTCCAAAATAATTTAAGCTGTTGTGGTATTCTACATTACAAAATCACTTGAGCCAGACTTTTAACAATTGAAATTTAAAATTACAACTTCATGAAATATTTTATAGTATAAGTCTACACTTGCAGAGGCATTTAAACATCTTTTTTACTGTCATAGAGCAACAAAGTTTGAAATTAAATTGCTTGTCCATTACTTTAATGTATTGTTCCAAACACCTTTCAAATACATCATGATCAATATATTTCTGAGGTCACTAGGACCCTATTGGTCTAAACTTCTTTGGCATTTAAAATCTGCTAAAGAGAATGTGTGTTCCAAATGACAGATTATCTCTTTAAGGTAAATATAATTATCATAAAATATTGTGTAAATGCATTAACCTGCAGATGCCTGGCTTGTTTGTTTACAAAATGAAACAATTTTGTGAACCTTTTTTTTCCTTGAATGCTAAGCATAAAAGACATTCAATATATTTAAAATTTAAGAAATTACTATCTACCTCAAAATTGTCTTTAAAAATATTAACTTTCCTTAAAAATCAAAACTGTGTCTCTGGCAAGCTCTTTATAGCATTTCTCTTCTTCAGTACTGTCAGAAAGGTTCTGATTTCTGTCTTATGTACAGGTAAACAGGGAAAGTACAGCAGCATCATGTACTCTCCTCTGTAAGAAAAAGGAAGAGAAGGTCTTTTTTGCAACCTACTGCAGCAGCAGTATGGAAACAAGAAGAAAGAAGCCCTGCTAGAGTCCTAGGTTTTCTTTCTGATCCTTGACAATTTGTGTCTTTGATCTGCAACAAACAGCTATTCTGCGAATTGTAGAGGTATTAAAGATGAGAAGAACTCCGCTTCTAGATACAGAATGCTCTGGATAAATAGATCGGGTTTTTTTCCTTCAGGTCCCTTTCTCTGAAGTATTTCTTTAGAGTTTCCTACAAGACAAGGTGAGGCTATAAAATAAAAGAAGTATGCCAGTATTTATTTGAGGATTCTTATAAAGAACTGGATTTTTAATAAAGAAATTAAAAATCACTGTGTTCCTCCTAAACTGCCTATTAAACTACACCTAAAATAGCTAGATATCTATCAATACATGCATATGCGCATATATCATGACTGCCCATTAAATAAAAAAAAATATTAAACCAAACCCAAAATTTCTTCAGGAAAAAATTGAAACAAAGAAATAAATAAATAAAACAAAAGGGTTGGTTCTGTTTCTACAGAGTTATATCAACACCATAATTTATACAGACATTTTCAAGCTCTTATGGTACAGAATTAAACAAATGTGAGGATTTATTTTATAGTAAAGAGTTCAAAAATCCCTGCAAGATTTGTGCCTATCCTTCTATGTAGGGAGAAAATGACAAACTCAGAGAGAGAACTCCAGGCTGCAGACCAAAAGATCATTTGGCTGAGGTCTGTGATAAAAGGCCAGAGGAACCAAAACAGCTGAGCTCTAGACCCAGACGAAGATTGTGGTTATAAAAATCATATAAGTAGATAGAAACCTACATTCTCAGAACTGATGTAAAATATCCTTACATCCCATCTTAGGCAAAGCAAGTCACTGTTCCTACAGGGATGTTTTTTGAATCCATACTTACCAGTTTTTGAATAAACATGCTTTCCAGCAAGGTGCATGAAATTTGCCTAACATTAATGTTTTCACAGGACTATTTTGTGGGGAGGAAGCAGCTTCACTAACATAAATGGGGCTACTTGCCCACAACAGAAAGATTAAAAGATACCCTTGAAACCTCAGCCAAATACTAAACCTGAAACATTTGCTCTTATCATCAATCACTGCGATCTGCTTTTCCACTCCAACTCATGTCAGGCTGCCAAGCTGTGAAAGCATGACGTGTTGCTTCTGCACCTTGCATAAACAGAGCTCACTTTGAGAGTAGCACATTTAATATAAGACGTGAACTTCCACTCAGAAGCTATGAAAAGAGGAGAAACTAATTTTAGAGAAAGTTCTGACTGAAAAAAATATATTACACAATAAACCTACAGTGTATAGTCTCAGTTAATTAAAAAATATATAATTGTCATACAGACTGCTTGTTGTTATATAATTTAGGCTCTTAATAAGGCCTTTTTGTTTTATGAAAGAAATTTCCTTACTTCTCAACTTCAGAAATACAACCACGATGGGAGCACACTTCATATTGATACAAACAGCAACTCTACATCATACTTGTTAGGGAAGTATTTATTAACAATGAATACACATAAGGGTAAAAAATAAGAGGGGTGTGGGAGAAATGGCATCTTGCAGATAACTGTGAATTAACTAAGATTTAGAGTAATACATTCTCCCCATGCAAATTCTACTGCTATTTTCTATTAATTAATGTAATTGATAACAGTTATAAAGGTATCTGGCATTGTAATCATGCAGATATGTCTTTTGCTGTCAGAAGAGAAAATTAAAACAGCTAGAAGTCTTTTATTTGTAGAGTTAGCTGGAGAGGAAATTTTAAAAGAGCCAGTAATAAGTGAGTGATACATTCAATTTAAGAGATCACAGATGTGGGTCACAAGGTTAGAGGACTCAGAGAGGGATCATGACATTAAAACCATGTTCCTTTCTAGACATAAGTAAGTGGAAACATAAACTAATGGGCTTGGTAGCTCATAATGCTATCAGTATTAGATAGACTTACAATTTATTTGATGTTGTTGCCATTAAAGAACAGGTAAAACACCAAAGCAACCGCTGTAGAAGTTACACTTCTCATAGGGATTTTTTTTTTCATTTAACTTCATTATGCAGAGATTCCACTTTTTAAAGGATTTTACTATAGTGTTATATAGTTAATATATCAGGTGCTTCAAGAAAAGCATGCACTTTTTAAATTAAGTGGGATATGGGTAATATAAAAAAGTCGAGTAGCTCTGATCACTAGAGGAAAGGGAAAATTTCATATGCAGAACGAGACCTGAACTGGATAATTGCCTCTGACCATTTAGAGAATCCAATAGCATAAACTAATTTTGTCCCTGCTGAAAGAGTGATACCCTCAAACATTCCTTTCTTTTGGGAGACATCAAAGAAACACTGGAAAATTAAGAGAAGAGCACTCAAAAGAAGCCACTAAAATCTTGGTTTTCCATAAGATATATGCCTAGCCTTTTTGTGCGTTTGTAGTTCAAAGACGGAAGACAGACAAATGTTCCTCAATACTTTGCCTATTACTTTGTGATGCAGTTGATACCAAAGCCCTCTTGCTGTTTGTGGATATTTTTGCTACTCATAGCAGATGAAATAGACAGAACACTAATCTTATTCTTTTATGACATAATGCAATTTACCCTTTTCTTTCCGAGGATATCTACCATGCATGAATTAATCTTCTGCATTGCCTATT
Source organism: Struthidea cinerea (assembly GCA_013397865.1). Lineage (NCBI taxonomy): Eukaryota > Metazoa > Chordata > Aves > Passeriformes > Corcoracidae > Struthidea > Struthidea cinerea. The sequence goes on from VZTI01001520.1 coordinate 799,388, forward strand.
ACTTTTTCAATTGATGAAACAAAAACGGTGAGCTATATGGGGCTAAGAGTGCAGTCACCTGGTTCGGGTGCCAGGCTGCAGAATTTTAGGTTGTTCCTCAACATCAGAGTGTGCTAACAATTAGAGAGAAAACCCTGGGTAAATTTCTACTGTACAGATGAAAAATTCTGAAAGCTAGAGAGGCCATGATATTTAAATCAAACATAAAATCATGCACTGCCTTTTCTGAAGGACTCCCATGTTCCTCAGGTTATTCTGGATCAAAACCAGAGAGAAATACTGTGTGGATATAGACCAACAGAAGGTTAGCCAAGACTTGTGAAAAAATTTGTTAATAGCAAACGAACATATGGGGTCATCAGCAGGCATTATACACACCAGCCAGCATCCAAACTTGTAAGATAAGTTGAAAGATAAGAACTACACGGAAGGAAAATAATATTTTTCTTTTTTTTTCCCTGCAGAGGTCACAGATATGAGTCATAGAAGAAAATATAAAGAAATAACTTGCCAAACAAAATACCTCTTTTCTTTCTCTCAAACACACTCTGAAAATGAGACATTCAGTTTTCAGTAATAAGCATTTCTGAAATTCTTATTTTTCTCTATGAACCCTATGATAGTTACAAAGGAAAAAGACACTGTTTTTCAGTAGGAACTGAGAAAGTGAACACTTGAGGCTCTTATTCATCAGGTTGACTTTCTTAACATGCTTGAGCAACTGATACGTATGTTCTGTGGTAAAGCCTCTTCATACGTATTTCCTAAATATATTTAACATTCCTGTGAGAAATCAACTAGCTATTTATTAAAATAATGTATACTGAGTCTATATTACCACCAACAGACATCTTTCTGGAGTTAATTTAAACTGAAAATACACAAAAACCATCAGCAGCAAATTTCTATCTACCTGCACACAAGAGACTGTTCAGCTACTTATTGCTTTGGTAAGTGCAGAGCCCTCAGCCAGACAGACAATCTTGGTGCTGGACAATAGCATTTGAAAACTTAATTCTGGCGCTGTACTATCACACTGCTGACAGTGAGATTTTGTGACTTTTAGGGCTTTTACTTCCTTGAAACATACATAGACATCTTTGTTGCATATTGTACTGAGAGTCAACACTTATTACAGCTCCATATTGCTACGTTGAATTTATAAAGGTTTGAGAGGTTTTTTTTTAAATTGCATTTTTTATCAATGAAACTTGAAAGAGGGAATGAACTCATACTAACATAATGCATATCTGATTTCAATAAAAACAAAATTCAAATGTTTTGAAGAAATCTGACAGAAATAAAAGTCATTTTTAGGTTTCTTTAACTTATAAAAACTATAACACATGTAGACATACAGACAGATACACACGAAAAAATAAAGGTTAGGAAACAAGTCATGTTATCACTGTCCTGAATCTGGTACACACATTTAATCCTTAAAACAAACAAACAAACAAACAAATAAACAAACAAAACAAACCACAAAAAAACCCAAACTCTATAGAAAGACCTTGAGTGTGACTTGTAACATTATAAATAAATATTAACATTATCATTTAAATAAAAGTCTCAGATTAAGTGAATCCTTTTGGAAATACTGTTTAGAAACAATATTTCAGTTGCAATGAGGGTGTTCTTACGAGCCTTGTTGCTGACTCAGCAGACTTGTCTTTTTCAATAAATGTTCTATGTGTGTGTGAGCACAAACATGTAACAGTCATCCTTTTGCTCTCTTAAGTTTAGAATCCAGCAAATCAACCATAGTGCAAAAAAAAGAAGATATCTGAGATTAAAATATCTAAAAAAAATCTTTTTTTTTTTTTAAATGTATAAATTGTAGAAAATCAAATTGAAATATAAGAAGCAAAATAAGAAAGCCAATGCCCAGCAGAGATATATTCTGATTTAACTTCTAGTTATAAAGCATGGAGGGGGAAAAAAGTGAACAGAAACAGAACAGTACTGGAGGGTACCAGTAAAGAATAAATTACAGGAAAGATTTTTTTCAGGAAAACTTTAATTCTATGACCCAAATTATTATTTTTTACTCTTTAAAGTTAGCAAATTTAAAAATCTTTCTTAGTTATTTTACTTCATTTTTCTTAATTAGATTAAATAAACATTTCCACATTTGTAATGTAATTTTATTTCCTAGCTAAATCTAGTACTCCTTCTCTTTGACCTTTTTCTTAGTTTGAATAAGCCCACTGGTCAGTTTATCAAGGCAAAACAACTACAATGTGGGGAAAATGTTATCCTTTATTTAAGGAGATTTCCTCCTTGTAATGATAGATAAGCTTGTATGAGCCAATGCACTTTGAAGAGTATATTATCAGAGCTCCGAATGAAAAGTTGTGTGGTATGATTTACACTATGCAGAGGCATAGGCAACCCTTGGACAGATGTTGAAAAACTGTCATGAGCGCCAGAGAGGAAACACTCGATATCTTTTGAAATTCAGAATCCTAAAAAAAATTGGATAATGGATGTTTAATAAAGATATCATCCCAGCAATATTAAAATGAAGTGTGAATAATGGTTTTTGTATCAGAAAACCTTTATGCTGCAACACCGTTAACTCTTCAAAGTAACAAATGCCTTTACTAGTTACAGATTTATTTTAATTTTACGCTGCTAGTATAAGTGATTGTTGGGTACAGATACAGTACTTGTTTTCACCTGCTGTGACCTGAATGCAGGATGCTGAAGTAAAGTGGCAAGCTAGATCTCCTCCTACAGTTTTAACCAGCTTTGGAGTCTCTAGGGAAGTTTTTCTGAGCTTCCTAAAGCAAGCTTACGTGCACATAGAAAGTACTTGTGTTTGTTTTATGCTATCAAGTATCAAAGTGTCTACAGATCGTTCCCTCTTGTAGAATGTTTGCTGAACTTTGATGATAAAGCCGCATTTTAGGAAATCAGCCAAAGAAGCCATTTAAGGATATCAGCCAATTTTCACATATCACCAGTGGATGGTATAAACATAAAACCCCCTGTAACATTGAACAAGCTCATGTTTAATTTAATAATACACTTTGTGATTCAAAAAATCAGGAAAACATGAGCAAATTACCAAAGAACAAATTGGACCTTCCCCCAGGCATCCTTATATAATTCATCAATCTTTTTAGGAAAAATAGTTAAACATAGTTTATTCCATTTAGAAGCTATTTCACGTATTTTTGTTCTTTAGGCAGCAAATATTAGATAAAATTTCTGCTGGTGTAAGCAGAGACACTTAGAATTGAAGTTTCGTTCCTAGATAAATAAAGGGTTCTTTAGACACTGCTCAAGCCAATATAAGAAAATATATTTTTTCATTCTAGAACACACATAACTTTCTAGCCCAAAATTAGAATCAGGTATAAATGATTGCAAAAAGCCAAACCAAACCAAACCAAACCAAACCAAACAAAAAAAAAAAAAAAACAACATCACAAAAAACCAAAAATAGGAAGGGAGAACCACACCAGGATACATTGAAAAAATATATATAATTTAATAGGCAACAGAGTGGAACATTAGGCAGGGAGATAATGCTGTCAGGAAGAAGCTCTCTTCAGAAGGAACACGAGTCAATTAGAAGCGACCACTCACATGGTAACAGACACATGGAGTGGAAAACAGCAAGATAAACTCAGCAACTGTATATCAAAGATACAGCACATGCACTGTTTGAGCTAAGATAAATTATCATGTGTCCGTGAAAGTGAAGAAGAAATACTGGATTTAGTTGTTAGAAAACTTGAGGAATTCATAATACAAACTGTGTGTGTTGCTTAAGTGCCAGCTATCCAGTTCTATAAAAAGTAATGAAAAAATTTTATTGATCAACTGTGGCTGGATTAATATTTTGCAGTGAGGTGTTTCATAAGCATACATAAAAAAATTAATTAGTTTCTTTTGTTTATAATATTTTCTATACATAGAGACAGAAATTACAATATGAAAGTAGAATAAGAAACACACCCAAGACCATGAAAATTGTAAGATTATATTTTTTACCCTGTTTAGGACTTCAATACCAAACACACAAAATGCATTGCACTCAAACATAAGTTCCTCTACTATTTGCAGGTGAAAAGAGACCATTCTTCCTGTAGTTTCTCATCTTTTTTTTCCTTATCCTAAGCCTTGATTAATATCAATCCACCTTTAGTCAAATAGAGATGCTGATAATGCGAAAATCTTTCCCATCAGATGCTTTCACGTGTTTTCCACCTTTTCATGTCAGGTTAATCAGTATTTCCTCTTTTCATTAATTGTTCTTTCCTATCTTTTTCAAATACTCTGTGGTGATAGTCTCCTGTCATAGCTACAGAGTCCTAAATCCAAGAAATCAATGAAATTGTTCATATGGGTAATTTCTGAGACATAAACTTAGCAGTTGTTTTTCTGGCTTTGTTAGTTTTGTTGTTGTTGTTGTTTTTAAACAGAGCCATTTATTCAGAACAGGACTGGCAGGAAATAAATCATGATAGTAATGGTGTGAAACCTCACTGGACACTGTTAGTCTATGTGAAAATAAGTAGGAGGTATGTGTCAAGTTGAAAAAAATTATCCAGACACAGTAAAACTTCAGGGCAACCTGCTTTTAACCATTAGAAAAAGTAGAGCGAAGGAAATAAGGTATTACCTTCTCCTGATCCTTATTTAATATTTTAAGATTATATAGAGACTTATTCACCCTTTTAATATTACTGTAATGGTTTATTTGTGTAAATAATTTCATCCTTTTCTCTTTTTCCATTTCAAAGGGATCATGTATTTTACACACCACCTATAGCAAAACTTTTCCATAGCATGATAATTAAGGCATCCTTCAAAATAAAAAAACCTGGCTAAACTTGGAAGTAGCCTCTCTCTGGAAAACTTTACACTGTGAGATTGTCTTAGTGCAAATATGAAATATTCTCAGCTGATTCTGATATCCATAAAAATTTCCATACATCTGATAAGTTTTCAATTCTAAAGCCATTACATTCTGGTATCATTTCAATATATTGTAGTCACAAAAGTCAAGTTAAGGGGTGTATTATTCTGCCAGCATAGAGGCGTTCTTCTAATAAATGAACATAAGAAGTCTACAAGCTATTTTGTTATAAGACAATAGCATGGTTCCATTCTCTGTTCTGTTTTACATATACCAAGTGTCACTCCATTCTTCATATGTTCCCTTTATTCATTTACATTTCAATAGTTCCCGTGATGGAATTTTCTACTTAGGCAAAAAAACTTATTGCAGAAAGCTGATTTTTTTTTTTCATTTGTATTTTTATTCTTATTAGGAAAAAAAAAACTTCATTACCTCTTAAACAGAATAAAATATTTGGTAAAAAATCAGGAATTTCACAAAATTGTTTCAGTGAAAGAAAATATGCTTCCTACAACATGCGTAAATACAATTACTGAAAGGCTCATTCCTAGTCAATTTAGATACAAAGTATAGGTGAAAGCAGGAACCAGAGCTAGCCCAAGGTGATTCTCTGGCACAGGGAATACTTATGCGGAGAGCTAACTCTGAAAATTTCCTTTCAGTGTAAGTCGTTACTGCGTGTGTCTAATTTGTGCACAGTAGTACCAAACTTTTCTGTGGAAATTGATTCCCTTAAAGCTCAACTCACTTCAATGATATTTGAATACAAATCTTGGGAGGAAGGAAGAAAAGAAGACTTTCCGCCCACATTTGTACTGATAAACTGTTCTTTGGCTTCTCGGCAAATGACATGGCCTGTTCATATCCTCCCTGTTTAGCATTTGCTCTGAGGGCTCATCTCAGATCAGTGTGATCATAGGTTGGGACAATCACAGAGTGGTTTGGGTTGTGCCTTTAAACATCATCTAGCTCAACCTCACTTCTGTGGGCAGGTATACATTCCACTACATTTAGTTGCTCAAAGCCTCATCCAACTTGGCCTTTGCAGAACCTCCTTCCAGTGCCCCATCATTCTCTTCACAAAAAATTTCATCCTTATATCCACTCTAAATCCAGCCTCTTTCAGTTTAAAACCATTTCCCCTTGTCCTATCACTACATGCCTTGGTTAATAACCTTTCTCCCTCCTCCTTATAAACCATCTTTATATATTGGAAGGCCACAATAAAGTCTGCCCAGAACCTTTTCTTCTGCAGACTAAACAACCCCAACTCTCTCAGCTTTTCTCCATAGCAATGGTATTCCATTCCTCTGACGATTTTCATAGAACTCATCTGAATTCCCTTTAATCTGTCCATATCTTTCTTGTACTGGGGAACCCAGAGCTGGATGCAGGATTCCAGGTGGGGTCTCACATGAGCAGAGGAGAATAAACTCCCTTGACCTGCAGGCCACACTTCTTTTGAAGGGCTGCAAGAGCACAGTGCTGTCTCACATCCAATTATTCATCTATTTGTATCCATCAATCCTTATCTGCAGGGCTGTTCTCAATCAGTTCATCCCCCAGACTTTATAGAAATTGGGAACTGCCCTGACCCAGGTACAGAACCTTGCACTTGGCCTTGTTAAACTTCATGAGCTTTGCATGGAATGAAGGTGTTGCATGTCCAAGTTCGTGACTTAATGCTATCAAGGAGAGATTGAGATTGCTGAGAAAGATTGAATTAAGGTGGGAAGAGTCAAGCAGGATGCAGGTGTCTTCTCCAAAAATACTCCTGAGAGTGGTGGTTTGAGGCCACATTCCTCTGAACGCCTCAAATGAAATTATTCCAGAGAGCCTTACCTGGAAAATATGCAAAGGATGTTTTAACTTTTGAATACTAGTTGGTCTGTGATCCAGATGAAGGATGAGTGCACATCCTGCAAGTAACTCCAGGCACTTAGTCAGATACTTTAAAGATCTTAACAGACACCTTCTGTGTGGGGGTCAGTGATGCCTTTGGTTAGGGGCGAACAGAAGCATCCCCTGGGATGCTTTGTTCCTTGGTATGGTCTGTCCCGGTTTGAATCTCCCGGTTGGCTGTCAGCCTCGTCACTCCCCTGGCATTCTCCCATTGGTCCCCATTCCCTAATCCCACCTTTCTCCCTGGCCCCGGATAAAACGAGGGCCCTCGTGATCGGGTTTCAGATTTGCTTTGGGAGTTCGGCTGTACAGCATGGAATAAACCATCCAGCAGGATGATAAGCGAATCTCCTTCCTGCCTCTTTGTCACCTGACTGTATTACCGAATATGCCCCAGGTTCTGTGGGCTTGCGGGACCCCACAGAGCCGGGCAAAAATTACGGTAATACTTCTGTACTCAACAGAGAAGGCTTTCACTGCCTTCATGACAATTACAAGCAGAAGTATCTTTCATATCACTAGTTACAGAAAAAGGTAAGATTAGCTTTCTGGAATCTAGTTTTCTAAGATGTTGTGACTGTCAAAAATTTTATCTTTTCCTCTATTATAAATACTGAACAGAAGTAGTAAAAGACATTTTTTTAAAAATATTCTTTACTTGTACAAGTCAATTAAAAACTAAGGACTGATAGAAAAAAGGTGAAGAAAGAACAGAAAGGAGAAAACAGAGAACACAGAAGACATTCTGCTGAGGAGAATAATTTTTCATTAATTGGAGAAAAGCTAAAACTTACCAAGTATTCTCATTTCAGAGGCTGGTGTTTCTAAATGTGAAAAACTAAAGGACAGCTGATCAGTGAGATAGATAAATAATAAAGCAATTTTCTGTACACTATCTGATCATTATGCTTATTTAAAAGACAACCAACAACATAAGCTAAACATGATCATATTCACATTTCATGCATGTTATCATATAGTAAATTACCTTTAGACACTTGCACATAGAAGAATTACATTGCATTACGTGAGATGAAGTCCCAGTTCTGCACTGAGTCATAGACATGAAGCATATATCTCTGAGGCTCTTTTTAATAAAGGCCTGTTTAATAAGGATTTTCCTTAAGTGGTACAGGGCAGTTGCTACCATGCAGCGTTATACATTATAAGCATGTCCATCTTTACAGCGGGAGCCCATGGTAAAGTCTGCTAACAGCATACAGAGAGAAAATCCTACTGTCCGCACGACAGCTGTTTGCGTTCTGTTGCAGCACAGAGTCTATCAAACATTTACCATGAATCATGTCTACCAAATACAGTAAAGGACCAGCTCCACAGCTGCAACCTGGTAGATACCTATTTAAAAAAATGCATTTTGCTTATTCCATTGAATCAATAATTTGAGCAGTACCACGTTGTATCTGACAATTGCAAGCAGTAGCCTCGATCATGCCCAGCCCATGTCAAGGACGTATTGTGATGGATCACAGCAAGGAGACCATACTTCACTCAAATAAGATTAACTCTAAAAACTGGCTATCATCTGCGGCAAAGCACTGGAAAACTCCCATGGTGAGGAAACAATGGATCTCCAAGGTGTCTTTTCCACCAGCATTGAGAGCTCTGCCCTGAAGACAGTTTCTTTCCCCCACCTATTTACAAGATCCCTGATCTGGCAATTTCAGAAGATTCCCAAAGCAGGTGATCATCTGTAAGCTTTGGCTGAATCTTTTGAGACAGACAATCTAATATTTTCAATTTTTTGTAGACGTTCATTGAAATTGATAATACTCATTATTAATATGGATTTTTAAAGGCCTAATAGAGTGTTCATATCCCCTAACTACTACATGGCATAATTTCTGCTTACCATGGCTGAGATAATTACAAAGACAGCTTCTAAATTACTTTGTCAATTTGCCAGGAACAGATTTTTGCTTAAATGATACCCTTTACTGCTGTATACACATAACATTGAACAAGCTAATGAGAACAGATTTCTTATTTTGCTTGAAAAAATTATTTATCTCATAATAGAGCTGGGTCTGGATTCTTTGAGGATTATAATTATGGTCATCTCATAGTTTCTTCATGGTTTTTTTCCTTTTTAAGAGAAATACTGATAATGTTTGAGTCTAAGCATAAAATATCAACTGTTTGTCAAGTTGAATATGATCAGCTTTCTCCTCACTTATTCTTCAAGAATGGACTTATTTATTTTATCTTTCTATTACCATTTTTCATACTTTTTTGGCATTCTAGAGCAGTTAAAAAATTTACCAGGGCACCTGCTGCACAGACACACATATTTTGGTGCTTGTAAGTTTGTGCATTTGACTGTGAAAATGTACAGAAATGAAATCAAATTTGTGCATTTAACTGTGAAAATGTACAGAAATGAAATCAGTTTTGCTTTAAAATAAAAACCACCATTCTTCAAAGTCTTACACTGAGATTTTCTACAGGTTTTTCATTTTTAGTCCCTACATAGCTGTCCACATGCCCATTTCTAACAAAATCGGTTTCTCTTGTCTTCCTCTGCCACAGCCTGTCTTTGCTTAGAGTCACACATTGCTCTTTACTATACTGACCATGTAGGGAAGCATGAGTCGGTTCTGGGTGTCTGCATTTTGAATACTATAATAACTGCTTAGATCCTAAATGGTAAGTCTGAATCTATTCCTACATCAAAAAGTATCATTTAATATATTTATAGGGTTGCCATCCTAAAGGGTACGGGACTGTGATCGTCCTTCCATCAGGCTAGTGAATTGCCATTCAAATTCAAATTTTCAAAGAAAGATCTATCAGAAGAAGGAGAAAGAGGCGTAAAAACTAAGACATATGGACACAGAGTAATTTTACGATAACAGGAACCTCAGTACTTCTCACTTAGTAAATAAAATTACTTTTGGTCCCTTAAGCAGCGTTGAGCGTCACTATCCTATCAAAGCCAAAAATAACACAATGATAAGTAGGGAATTTGGCGGTATTACAGTGGGCAGGAAGAAATATAAAGGAGGCAAGATAGTATAGGTGTGAGGTGTGACATGATTTTGATAAGTGGCTTTAGAAGCCCACCAAACTACACAAACTGAACATTCCTGCTCTGAGCCCTACCCCTCACATAAATCCTCAGTAATAACCAAACAAAAAAGAGCAACATTTTCTGAAAATCAATTTTCAAGGAATCGTAGAAACATGGAAAGCTTTGATTTGGGGGAGACCTTAAAAATCATATAATTGCCACTCCCCTATTGTGGGCAGGGAAACCTTTCACTAGACCAGGTCGCTCACAGCCCCATCCATCCTGGCCTTGAGCACTTCCAGGGAGAGGGCATCCAAGACTCTCTGGGTAACCTGTTCCTATGTCTCACTGTAAAGAGTATAAATTTATCATGATTATTTTTTTCCCAAGGGTTGAGAATCTAGTTCTAAGTCACTTGCTAGAAGCAGATATTTTCTCCTACAATAAAAGCAATTTTGACTTCCCAATTATATTTTCTGACATAAGTTAACTAGTCAGCATTACAATAATTGTAGAATAATTAATTTTAATAGTATTACTGATTTAGGAATATTTAAAAAAAAAAAAATCTGTGGCTCAAATATTTCTCCAATGTACTCATTCCTGTAACTCTGCTTGTTTATCTCTTCTGAAATATCCAGTCCTTTTTTACCTACATCTGACACTGCCATTGCTGTACAAACGAGGTTTAACATGGATAAGAGGAAACATCCCTAATAGGTACCGTATCTATCTTGGTTACTTCTCCAGCTCTGATTGCAAATATTAAATTGTTCAAAATTGTCTCTGGTGCCTGCAAAAATTTTAATTATGGTTTCAATACCAATTGCTTTATTTTTTACTAATGATGTAGTGAAAAAATATTACACAGCAACTGCTTCATATTTTCAAAAAAAGGCAGAAAATTATTGCCAGAATCTCATTTGCTCTTAACTGTTCCTTTTTGGAAAAGCTCTTTCCACTCACATTTTTTTAAAAAATGAAGGATCAGCTATTGCCAGGGAGAACTGGTGGATATTCAACCTATACAATAATTTCCTGCATTAATGGTATTCAGGTATAGGAAAGCAGCAAACTGTAGCAGAAACACCCTACTTCTCCTGAAAATACTGATAGTTCTATTGAATTTCTAATGATAGATACTAATATCTGACCCAAATTAATACTCTGCTTCATGCATTCCTTTTATACAGTATTCCAAGAAGAACAATCAATGATAGCTATTGCTTCAGAAGTTAAAATGCAGCAGAAAAGGAACTAGGAAAGCATTATCGACTGTATTTCTTTACCAGTGTACTAGTTTCAAAGATGTATGGTTAGCTTGTGTGGGTAATGGAAGCACTTTACAAGCCTCATATCTGGCCATATCCCTCTTTCTAGCCTGAGATCCATGACAGGATAAGATATAATTTTGTATCACTCCACACATTTCAGTGGTAAGGAAAGCCAAGCTGAAGTTCTGAAAGGATGTTCAACATTTGCCAAGGCACTGAGTGCAGACCCCAGTCACCTTGGGTGCCTGTGCATATGCTAATCAGCAGTGGCTTTGGGGTATATTAAGGACCAGACTGATTGATTCAGAAGGCTAGAGACTGGAGCCTAAGTCCTTTTATAATTCATCTAGGTATGGTAGTACTTGGAGCAGAAGAGAAAAAGTGGAAGAATGCAGAAGTATGCAAGGAGACAATCCAGAACATTTAAGATGTCTTAAATGAGATTGTGTAAAATTCACCTAAAAAAAGAAAATAAAAAAGAAAATGTCTTTACCATTGTTTTTTATTTGAAGACTGCATATCATAGGTGCAAACATAAGCAAGCAAACTTTAAGACTGAAGATAAACCAAGTTTGGATATTTATCTTACCAAAAGAAATTAATAAACAAACAAATTAAGAAATGAAAGGAAATCAGTATTTTATGTCAAACGCAGTTACAAATTTGATTTTTTTTAACCAAAGAAGCCAGACAATGGAACATGATAAAGAAAACCTAAAAGGTATTATGACTTCTTTGTTATGCTGCTACAGAAATAAAATACACCCCTGTCTGATAATCTTTCTCTTGAATAGGTATCCACCTTGGTATTCTATGACAGAACAGAATTTTCTTTTGTAAAAGTAATATTAAGAAGCATGTCATCCAATGGAAAAAAAAATCTATAGTGAAGTCTGACATAATATACAATAACTTCACTGATTTGCAGTTATAAAAAAAAACAGAAAAACAGCCTTGAACTTTAGTTACTGAAAATCTGGGGGAGTTATGTTTGCTGTTTTTAAAATTAAACTCACACTTCCAAATTTCTCCTGGCAGAACCAATATTTAGAAGAATCTTTTTAAGTGTCAAGGAAACGATGAAATCCTAGGTTTGGAGGATTCTCTTCAGCACTTTTAGTTGGAGAGCTCATGTTAACATATTCCAGATACTTCAAAGCTTGAAACTTAAATTTTCTTTTCAGCACTTTTCTACTGCCACAGTGTATTAGAAATAGATAACATCACAGAGTAACAGTGCAAAATCCACAATTTAATGTGCGAAGAGGTCTAGTGGGAAGAAAGGGAAAGGCTCAGGTTTTTTCAGATGTTTATTTCAGCAGTTCTACATCATATAACGTATTCACAAAGGGAATTAAGCAATTATATATTGTGAAAATTATTAAATTAGTATATACCTGAATGAAAAAATAATTTACTTAGCAAACAAGAAGTGGTATAATTCTTATGAAACAATAACACTGGAAAAATCTTACAGTGAAACAAACAGATATATCTGTTGAAGACAGAGCTCAACACAAGCACATCTCAAAGAAATTTGAAAAATCTCTTGTTTAAATTAGTTGCAACAATGAAACTAAGAGACATTAATAAAAGGAGATAAAATTTTAAAAATCTCAAAACACATAATTGAGTCATTTACTGAGAAAATAAATACTAAGAAAATGAATACATTAAAAAGTCTTTTAATTACTTCCTGTTAAAATTATTCTTTATGTTAATTTCCTCCATTTTTAGTATCAAGAGCAAAACAGAAAGAAAGACTACTTTAGATCCAAGACCTTAATCTAGATGCAAACTACTCATCATTCAATCAATAGATTAAAGACACATAAATCTAAACTGCATTTGCTTGTACAGGGCAAAAGCTTTTACCCAATTTTCAGTTCAGTTAGTCTCAAACAGTTCTGAAAACACACCAATTCATCATTCTTCTCTGAAGTCACAATAATATTTCTCAAGATCATCAAAGTATATCAGAAGAATTTGCTATCTGCATCCATGTGAACCACAAATTGTTTAAAATCTTTTTAAAAGGATTCAGTCCTGTACTGGCATCTAATCTTGATAGGAAGTCATTTCAGGTAAGAAATCACACTTTAAAAAGCCACACTGAAGAACTATATCTCTTTCTGGAAACTAACACCTTCTTTTTGAGCAACAATTCTGTGTTGAAGTCATCACTTTAGAGATTAATTATAAAAACTTATTCTTACCTTAACAGCAAAATATTTTGAAATTAAAGTAGTTCTGCAGATTTAAATTTTATCTGTTATGCTAGTAGTGGTTACAAAGTTACACCAAACAACTTACTGCATTTGTCATATTGAGTCTTTGAAATAATCTGTCTTCGCTGAATCTTGACCATGCTAATTTTGGGGGAGTTTTGCTATATTTTCGAGTCTGACATTTAAGTTTCTGAAATCCTACACCCATTATCCATGGTCTGAATCACCTTCTTTAAATCAGTACTTTTCTGCATTGAGAACCTGTGCATGAACAGTTAAAAATCAAAATGTTAAAGAAGAAATCAAACTCTATCATGCAAAAGGCCATGAGTGCTCTCGTTGACCCTTTCAACTCTTGTAAATGGATCATATAAGCCCAGTATAAACACCCACTCCTCCTGGTAGTTTTAGTTTGGAAGGAATAAAGGAAAATATTACTCTTTTGAAGCAAAAAAAAATATACAGATTTGGTACCATTTTGGTCCCAAAAAGCTCTCATTTTCCTTCACTGACAGAGTTTTTGTCACTGCCGTTTGTTGAAGCATGTGCACACACTTGCCACACAATTATTTTAACATTCCCAAATCCATCTATGTTACCTTTTAAATGTATATAACAACACAAAATAATCTTTAAAAACTCATTAGTTTTTGGAGTGAAACTAAATTTAGAACAAACATGGGATTTTGATTTACTTTGAACTAGAGTCACTTTACTCTCAAAGTACTGTGTGAATCCTGGAAATAATAAGGGAAATTCCTAACAAACGAGGGTTTGGACATTCTTTATATGGTTTGGATTACAGACAAATCAACTGAAAGGCAATTGAAAAAGTCTTCTTACCATAACCAAGATCTTTGTTTTATGCAAGTGTAGAAGCAAACAGTTACTTCATTTTTCAGATAGCTTTACAGAACAGGAGAATGTTTCCTATTCATGCACTGTTTAACATTCCATGTAAAGAGGCATTCACAGTTTCATCTTTCCTGAGACGCACTGGACAAATAGTCCATAAATGACAGTGTTGCATACATTTGTGAGGTGGTTATGAGTCAGTCACAAGCTTGAGATGAGCATTTTCATCCTACTACCTCTTTTTTCTTCATGTAAGTTTGACAACAAATAGCAAAAGGTTTGTAAATTAGGTTTTATCAAAGCACAGAAAATAAGATATTTTAGAAAATAAATTAAATATCTGATAAGCAATTCTAACTATTCCAATGGTTTGTTGGAGGAAATGTCATCCTCTTGATTCTTTCTTTCCATTTCAGCAACTTTCTTTGATTTACAGAGAAAAAACTTTCCATGTCCTTCCTGCAAGTCCAAGTAAAGTGTCTTGTGCCTGTGACTTACCAGCTGAAAGACTACTCTGCTTCTTTCAGCAATCTCCCACCTATTTCGATTTTGCAGGCTTTCTTCTTCTTGGATTTTACACATCTATCTGTTTCACATAATAGTCCAGAAGTTCTCCTGAGCTAAGTGTCGTGAATTCTCAGGGAAGGAGAACTTTCCCCTCTATGAAAAATCGCTCCTGTTTAAAGTGGAATCAGTGACAATAACATAGCCAGGGAACCTTCCTCTCTGGTACTTGGCTTCATCCTTCTAATCAAAAAAGCATGTATACAAGAAACTGAATGAGCAAACCAGGCAGTTAGACCATCTGTTAGCATCACAGAATAATAGATTACATGCCATTTTGCTTTTTCTAATTAAGTATTTACATTTTGGGATATTGAATGAGCAGAAATAATTCAAAATGCTTCAAACATTAAGTGCTACTATCATTGTCATTCTGTTAAGTTAAGAACAGAGACCTTATGTACAATTCCATGTTGTAGACTTGGCTGTAGGCTTAACTGAACCGTAAAAATGCAACAGATCTGTGTAATACTGATAGAATTATTATAGGCTGAAGGAATGCTATCATTTTTCTTTTACCTTGATCAGGCCTTGATTCATCATTGACTCTTTCTCATACCATAACATGCAGTTAATTAATGAAAACTGAATTTGTGAATCATGTTAGCACTTAAAAGCCCTGAAAGAGTCTAAAAATTTATCCATCATCAAAACCAATAGGTTTATTGCTATACTGTCCATTAAAATCTCTGAAATTGCTTAAAATAATGAAATTCCTATTAGTGAAATAACTAGGACAAATGTTGTACAAATAACATCAATTTAGCTATAGTATTAATATTGGATTCCCATTTTCTCAAAAAGGTCAGTAATGATAATAAAAAAACCTATTGTGAAATGAGGAGCTGATAAGAATTTAAATTCAGAAGATTTTTGAGCTGTATCCAAATTAATAGAAGTCATTCTGGGAAGAAAATCTCTTCTAATTTATATCGGCATTAGCAGCATAGCAGTACAGTAAGACTAAAAAATGTACTCATCTGGTACATTTCTAACAAAGAGTTTAAAAGCTTCTCTACCATAGATATCATTTTAAATGGAAACCAATTTTTTTCCTCAGCGCAAGTTGAAATACTACACAGAAGTATTGTATCATGTTAAGGATAAAAAATGCCTGAATAACCTAGGGTCTTTCTTGTTAAGTGTGAAAATTTTCAACCCCATCATTATGAGCTGATACATAAGTGTATTAATGAATTTGAACAAGCAACTTGGAAATTTGCTCCCTAGTAAGACTGCGACTGCTGGAATTTGACTGGAATGTGATCTCCCTAAGAATTGCTAAAGGTGGGTAATCAGTACATAAACTCCCAACTGTAGGCTTTGTCAGTTGCTGCCACAGAGAGAGACAGTCATTGACATGACCCTTACTATCTGGGGAATGTCTGAGGAAAAACCTCACTGTACATGTGCACATTTTTAGCACCGAGAAGATTCTGGTTCGCCTCTGTCCCAGAGTGCCTGAATATCTCAGTAAGGCTGTCGGTGTCTGAGCACCTAGCGACAAGTCAGGTGGGCATTGAAGAACAAAACTCTGCACAGTGGTTCTATTTGCACTGGCACCTAATTTAGTACCTGTTTTCATGCATGTATGAAAACACTGGACATTTTGGTGGGAATCTGGATAAAGGTAACTACAAAGAAGATGGAATATTGACGTTAGGCTATGTAAAAAATATTTTGTTGCTTGATAAGGGAGGTGGTAATAAAGACTGACAATTCTACATAAATATTGTATACTACACATAATATATTCTATATGTATATGTAAACACTTGTGATAAGATAATAAAATTACCTGTGCTTGAAAAATACTTTATTTTGTTGTGGCTCGTTTTTTCTTCTTAAATAGAATATTAAGTATGAAGATGTTTCTAGAAAAAGGTAACTTTACACTCTTAAAATTGAACAATTTTTTATATATTCTATTGTCAGAAAATTTATCAGGGATCTTTTACAGTTCTGATTCTGTTACACACAATTTATCTGCTATTTACCAGAATAAGATATTACTTTTAGGACACGCTTAACATTGACAAAGGAAGCCCTTAGAAAAAGCTTTTTACTTAGCTAAAAAAGCAACCATTCTGCACGTGATGTGAGCTGATTATAATTCATCATCTTTTGCCAGAAAGTCAACATCTTTTCAAACAGTCCCTTTCACTAATTAGTGACACTTTAATATTATTCTAAGCATATTCTAAGTCAAGGCAAACTATCACTGTTCTGAAAAAAAATTTGAGAAATCTGTCTATTGTCTAACAGCTAACACAGAGAATGAGTCTAAGTCACACAGTCAGTGATTCTCAAAGATCAGCTCCTCCAGACTCCAAAAATATATCAAGCCAAAAATGGCAGCCAAGAAAAGGTAACAGAAGGCCTCTACAGGTGAACAAGGAGAACCTAACAAAATTTAAACATAAATGGAAAGCACACAAGAAGTGAAACCAGGGCTTGGTCACCAGAAGGAATATAAATACACTTACCCTAAAATGCAAGGGATAATGTAAGGAAAGAAAAAGTCCACCTGGACTTGTGAACCTGCTGAGGTACACGCAGGGAAAGAGGAAGGACTCCTCCAAATGTATCATCAGCAAAAGGAAGATGAAGTCCCACCATCATCTCTGCCGATTAGAGAAGGAGAACTGGTGACAAAGAACATGGGAAGGGTTGAGGTATCCCATGCCTTGATCACTTTTGTCTTTGCTGGTTATATGTATGCCTTCAGTCGTTACTGGGCAACAATAGAGACAAAGCTTTTTTACTTCTTCATTAATAACATGGATGATTTTTAAAAACTGTTCAGAGTGTCAAGAATGCATGAGATGGGTGCACTCCCTTACAGAGGGCCCTCAAAATCTGGAGAAATGTGTACATCGGAACATCATGAATTTCCAGAAAGAAAAATGCCAATGTCCTGTGACCGGGGAAGAACAACATCAGGCATTAATGCACACTGGTGGTCAACTGGTTAAGAATCAGCTTTGCAGAGAAGGTCCTGGAGGTACTGGTGAACAAGCTGACCACGAAATACCAATGTGGCCTTGCAGCAAAAAAGTCCAAGTGCACCCTGGAATGCATTATGCAGAGTACTGCCATCAGGTTAGGTGATCCTTTTCCCCTCCATAGCCGTGATGAGACGCACCTGGAGCATCCTATTCTGGATTCCCCAGTCCAGGAGAGACATGGACTTACTGGAGCAAGTTCATCAACATACCACAAAGATAACTAAGATAATTAAGGCCCTGAAGAATCTTTCTTATAAAGAGAGTCTGAGGTCTGGGTCTGTTCAGCTTGGAGCAGAGAGGTCATCTTACCCATATTCAAGAGAGCTGGTCAGAAAGCAGAGCCAGACTCTTCTTAATGTTATTTAGTGACTGGACAAGAGGCAATGGGCACAAACTGAAATACAAGAAATTCCTCTAGAATATAATAAAGATATTTGCACTTTGAGGGTGATAAAACACAGAAGATTTGCCATTTATTTTGCGGCATCCCCATCCCTAGAGATGACCAAAGCCCAGCTGGACACAGACTTGCTTAACCTTCACTAGCTGGCCGTGCTTTGAGCATGTGGATTGGAGCAGATGATCTACAGAGAACCTTGCCATCCTCAGCCATTCTGCAGTTCTGCAACACTGCTTCTTTGTGCATACACTCTTTTAAAACTCTATACATGCTCGAATAATTTTATTACATAGACTCATAGATTAATTTAGGGAGGAAAGATGTACAAAAGACATTTGACTTAACCTCCCCAGTCAGAGTGGGGATGTTATATGGCTAAAGCAAAGTGATTGTGTCACCAGTTCTTCAAAAGGGTCTGGAAGAAGATACAGCAATTAACCAAGGTGCCCATTTTCTTCCTGTACTCCCTCATGTCATTAGTTAGAAGGTGTTCTTGTGAGACATTATGTGACTGATTCAGTTTTATACAAAATATAATGACAAGTATGAAGTTTCAAAATTATTAGCTTCCTGGATACAGATATTCTTAGGAAGAGAGCTGGTTCTGCTAGTTCTTCCCCAGTGTCACTTTAGCTCATTCCAAAAAAGTATGTGGGATGATAAAGATAAGACATTTTGTTTACTTTATATTTTTTCTTACGTCATTGAATTATCAGAAACTACTTAACTGAACAGATAAAAGAAGCAAAATATTTTTGATATTTGAAAAAAAGTTTCTGAAACATTTTGCTTCTTCCAGAAAGCCTCTCATACAAAATACAGTGATATTTAGCTAAAACAATGGGTATCAAGACTCTTGGTACCTTTTAGCAATGTATAATACAAAATATTTATAAAATAAAGTTAGATTTTTTTCATTTTTACATCTTAAATAAAGAATAAATTTTACAATACATCTCTAAAAGCACAATCTTGCCATGGATTGATAGTATTTAGAATTTTTCAGATATTACTCTGATTGGCCATTATAAAGATTTTTGTTGTCGCAAGGCTGGAAGATTGCTGCATCTCAAAGCTCAGCATGAATTTCAGTTGTAGATTATTTCACATAGCTGTAGCTTAGTAAAGTAATTTTGCCAAAGATTGTCTTCTGCTTTATTTCAAGCACTGTTTTTCTCCCATTTATATGGACAGTCTAAGAAATATAAATTGCTGCATGACAAATGGAATAGCTTTGTCTTTTTTTCCATGTTATTCCCCTTGTTTTTGCTCTTTCTCTGCAGTCCCAGAGCTTTATGCTGTGGTTAGTGCCTGAAGCTCATAAGAAGGAGATGTCTTGAGTAAGCAAAACAATTAAGCTCCTAACCAAGTAATGAATTTTCTGTCAATCACTCTTTGATGCTAAAAGTGGCACCTGCCTGACACTGTCAGTTCTGGTTGACATGGATTTCATGTTAACATAAATCTCTTGACTCAATGATCAGATACAAAGCTATGAGTCCATCAACTCCTACATGCAGAAATATTTTTTCTTCTTCAACATGATCGTTAACATGTCAATGCTAATGACTTGAGAAGTTGTCATTCACTGTACTAAAATATTACTTGAAAGCCAGATTCTAGGTTAGTGTATTGTATTCTGAGGGCTTTTGAGGAAAATGGCAACTGTTCAAGACATTACTTAGACCTACGCTGAGTAACTGAGTAATCATCATCTCCAAGATTTCTTTTGGTAAAACAATTCTACTCTGTTGTATAGGGAATATTTCTAGGCAAGTACCCACCATGTGAAATATGTTTCTATTTTATTTTCTGGCAAAAACACTTTTCACATTTGCCTAAAAGAGCAGCATGAATTTCCTCATGGACAAATTTTTGTTTGTTTTACATTTCTGACCTGCTAAACTATGTTATATCAAATTATGGCAAATTACAGGACGTCATATCATGTTACATAGTTTACATTATAAGTAAATTCAACTTGACACAATATGACAAAGTAATGCAGTGTATCAGTTCAATAAGCACATTCTTTAAGTAATGAGGTAATATTTCAGCATACAAACCAGGGCACCTATTTAGTATTAAATATCCATCATCTGCTTCAACAGCAGTGTGTGGAGCAATTGGATCAAGTATCTACAGAAAAGGGATATTTTTGTTGTCTTCTCTGTAATTGATTAAGCAGTACTGGGCTAGCATTCTCTCCATATTGTACAAACTCATTTCATTAAAACACTCACTCTACATGTCAACAGTCTGGGAACATTACATATCTCAGCTGATAAATTTATGTGCTATTGAAACATACAGCTTGGGTATTAAACAGTACTGGTCTTCATTAAAACCATGACTGAACCTGGTGTTTCAGTAATCAAACTTCCGTTGGACATGAAATATGTGTTCAAGATTGTGGTATGAACAGAGTGTTTTCAAGGCAAAAAACTTAAAATTAATTTTTCTCAATAAAGATATGCCAGTCAATTGTAGTAGAAATCTGTACAGCATATCCAGCAGGAGTGACCAGGATACTAGTCCCTGTCTCCATACAGCAAGCACCAAGCAAGATGCCAGTCACATCTACACTGCCTCACCACTCATGTTCTAAGGATTCACCTGGACAGCAAGGGCTCAGTAACAACATTGCGTCATTAAGGAGGTGCAATATATGTTTACAGTGAGATTGCCCTGCAAAACACAGGTACTTTAACTTGTTTTGGTAATAGGGAGAAATTTGAGCTGGTATATGGGACTCCATGTGAATTTGAGCGGTAATATACTCAGTTTTTGGAGAGTGTACAAACTAACCTCCATGCTACTAAAATGAAGTTGCTCCTGGTTGCACTGTACTACATTAAAAACTGAAGTTGTTTCTGTCAACTAATCCTTGCACTCAAAAGGAGAAACCCTTACAAAGGTAACAGGACTTTCAGTCAGCACCCCTTTAAACATCTGCCATAGTGAAAGGAAAAGAACGAAGAACAGACAGAATGCTAATAAAGCAGCCTATTTTCAAAGCTGTTATCCCACGAGTTTCTCCAATTAGATGGCTTAAATGAGAAGGGAAAATATTTCAGAAAGGCACTTATTCTTTGATATTTTCCTGTGTAGTTAACCACGTAGCCATCTGTACATTCCTTTCTGCCATATTGATAAGAGAAGCAATGTCAGGAGAAAATCTTGAGAGGCAGAAGGCTGCCTAACCCAGCATCTTAGACATAATGTTGGTGGTTGAATGAAGAAATGGGGGTATATGGAGGAGAAAGGAAAACAGCCAAGTATTACATGAAACAGACTGTTAGAATTTTAGTAATTTTGCACTAAAAGATATAGATACTTCTATATGTAAGAAATTATTTCATCCTGTCCTTTGCAAAAGATGGCTTCTGAGGAAAAAGTAAACATTGTTATCCAGAAAATTATATCTGGATCTTATTCTTGACTCCCAAAGGTGTACATTGAAATATATTTCCACTTTTCAGAAAATCATTGTTCAGGCAAACAAGTATAATTTGTGTTTTTACAAAATAGTCTTGTTCAAACTTTTTTGTAAATCATACTAGAAGTCTCTGAAAAGTAAAAGAAAGTCTTTTAACAGTCTATTATATAAAACAGTTATGTCTCAATCTAAGAATACTAATCAGAACATGGCTAACCAGTATTTTAATTGCTAAGTAGAGCATCTTATATTTCAGAGAGATTCCTTAATGTTTATATGCAAAGATTATAGAAAACAGAGGTTTGTGTAATTGTATATGTAAGAATATTATGGATCTTGAAACTAAGTTTCAAAAGAAATTAAACTGTTCCATTTATATTTCAAAGTCACAGGATATTATCTTTCACTATCACCATATCTATATATCTATCACAAACATACACACAAAAAATCCTTGTCATCTAACACTAGAAGCAAGTCCATTTTGGTCACCCTTTTTTGTTTGTTTCCTTTTTAAATAACAATGGAGTCTTAGTTGAAGTAAGGAGGCAGAGGACATAAACTAACTGTTTATAAAAGATGCATCATTCTTTGCTGTAGATACTGAAAATAATACACTTTAAAATAAAGTCAGAGTCATAGTACTGAACACAACAATCCTCTATGGTAAATTTGTAATATGTTCTCTAAAAGGTGAAACAATTCTTTTGGATTAATAGTTCAATGACTAAGAACAAAATTTCAGGTTGATAGGTTACTTCAGTTTGGCATGATATACCAGTAAATTTCAGAAATTATGCTTTTCTATTTCTTTGCCAAACAGATTTTCCCTTCAAAGTGAAGTAGTCTTTTATATTGCACATAATTAAATCTAAATTAAAAACAAACTAAATAACAAAAAAGTCTACACAATTGAAAACTAAAATCCTTTTGAAGGCTTTTCAAAGCCTCTATGAGCCCTTGTGTATGTTTTACTTGGGTAAGATGGGTTTCATTTGAAGATGACAATTTTAACATGCAGTACTGGCACTGAACCAAGTATGTTTGCTTGCAGATCTTGTATCTGTGACTGGGAGTGGGCTGTGCATTCTTGAGACTGTGTTACACCATTTGACAATACTGAAAAATCTAAATCCTCATCACAGAGCAAGTAGAGAACCTACAGGAAATCTCAACAGGAATCTCTGGATATGGAACAAAACTAATATAAAGAAGATCTAGTGTTAATGAATATCTTTTTGTATAAATCTCATATGGAGATAGGAGGGATACTCACAAGAAAAGATTCATTCCCTCAGTTAAAGTATCCCTAAGGCTGCGAAGTTTCAAGCTATTGGAAATAAATAGTCTGCCCTTATGTGTTTATAAAAATACTGGATTGGAAAAGATAACCTGGAGGTTTTGTTCAGGAGAAAAGTCGGTTACCTGCATGGAATTGAGGATTAAGTTTTTGAGCATTTTTAAAATTTTTCCTGGGCACTGAGTTTGTCTACTGTTTTATCAATACAGAATTTTTTTTCACATTAATTTCTAGGAAAAAATTAATAGGTTTCATCTGCCTGTACTTACAAGACTGCTATTGCATACAGAGACTAAGTATTTCTCCAAAATGATCTGGAAGTCTGCCATTCTTATACCATTAGGGATACTGTTTGCAGTACTTTTATTTTGAATAAATGCACCACATCCAGTAAGTGATCTTTATTGTCTCAAAACGTAATTGCTTGCTCTTTATGGTTCTATTCATACACCCTGGCAGTTTTCTCTACCAAGATCATTATGAAGCAATGCACTATAGTGGATGTCGCCATGTGTTCAATATTTCTGCTCACGTGTTTTTTCTGGGTTTCTACCCATCTCTTCTTTTATACTCACTCATTTCATATGTGTGGAGATGCTTTCAGTATGGAATTTGAACTCTTTCTGTTAATGTAATTGTCTACCAATATTTACTCAAAATCAGTATTGGAAAATATGTCAGTGTTGCTTTTACGTGGCCAGGTAATTTTGATTTCAAGTAAGAATTTGTCTTTCATTCCTGAGGTTTTGTTTTGTTTTGTTTTTTTCCCCTCTAATAATAGTAAACTAAATAAAACAACTAAGAGAATGATATGGATTTGCATGTGGTTAAGTTCCACTTGGTATGTTCATAGTGGTGAATGGTGCTACATCAGGTTGGCATATGGTCACTAGTGAGGTTTCACATGGCTCAATTTAGGGTCAGTCCTGTTTAATATCTTTATTATCACCCCTCGAACTCCCTTATTGCAAAGCAGTCAAAGCCAAAGTCCACAGCTGCTCCTCACAAGACATTCCCTCCAGCCTTTTCATCAGCATCCTCTAGATGCATGGAAGGACTCATTCCTTCTCAAATTGTGGGTCCCAAACTGCACACAGTGCTCAAGGTGAGGCTGCACCAAGTGCAGTGGGATAATGACCTCTTTTTCCCAGCCGGTCATGCAGAGTTTGATGTATCCTACGATGATTTTGCCCTCTGGGCTGTGAAGGACCACTGCTGACCCACGTAGAACCTGCTGCTGAGCAGCACCCTCACATGCCTTCCCGCAGGGCTGCTCTCCAGCCACTTCTCTATCAATTTATATTAGAGCCTGGCAATACTCTGTCCCAGGTGCAGAATCACAGAATCAGGAGGGGTGGGGGTCTGTGTCTCACCGACGACTGACAGATCCAGAATTATAAAAAACAAGAAAATAAGTTTTTGGAAAAACTTGCTTAAAAAAAACAAAACAAAACAAAACAAAGCAAAACAAAAACAAAAAACAAAAACAAAAACAAAAACAAAAACAAAAACAAAAACAAAAAAAAAAAACCCAAGAACTAGTTCACTATCAAGTATGTAGTGAAATACTTCTAAAAAATTGATCAGATCTGGGATTAGTTTAACAAGATCAGGTAAACTGTACAGATAGTTCTTAAAGATCCTTATTGACTTAACAGTTTTACTAGTGTTGCAGCAGGTGTTTTGATGGCAAGGGAAGCTTCAGAGCTGTAGGTGATTTCAACCTCCCTGTCTGGCTGCCAGTCTGCGTTTCCCCAAGGAGGCACACACCAGGGCAATAAGTTCTTTTCACCAAGTGAGCAGAGATCTCATTTTTCCTCCACTGACACTTTTTGACAGGAGGTAGGAAAGAAATGCAAAGAGTGCAAGGCAGTTTTAAGGTGAGGTTAAATGTCATAGCTATTGTAATTTAACAGTTTATTGCTGTAAAAAGGAGGAAATTCCTCCTTCCACCTCATTACTCTGACAGCTTCAGTCTCCCTGGTATTTTGATGATGTGATTCAGGTCTCAGATTCATCAGAACCTCAGATAACATGATTGAAATTACTAACCTATAGAAAAACTATTCATTTTCTTCTACGAAGCTAGCTTTTCATTAGACTCGTTCTTACTGGCTCATGGAGGGGCTTGGCAAGCTTCACAGCCAAAGCCTTTCCAGAAGAGGGAAGGCCTAGCATGATATTCCTTTTGGTGTTGGCAAGATGTTGAAGTGGATGCTGTTGCATCATACTGATGTACAAACTCCCTTCCTATAAGGAATAGTAGTAAAGAATACCATATGATGGTTAGTCTATATGATCAATTATAGCACAGGAGGGTGTGATTCAACTGCTGAGTCTGTGACGCCGTCTATGGGAGTGATATTCCAGTAAATTCAAAGCGCTAAAAATCATCCCTAAATTCCAGAGACTGTGGTACATTATTTTCAAGAGATCTAGTAATGCTCTTGGGAGTACAGAACACAGAAAACAAAACAAAATATCTTTCCAAGTGTATTAAAATATTTTGTGTATCTGGGTTTTTTTGTTGTTTGGTTGGGGTTTTTTTTGTTTGGTTTGGTTTGGTTTGGTTTTTGTTTTTATTTTGTTCATTTTATCTGTTTTGTTTTCTTCATGAATTTGCAAGCAGAAGACAGATAAAATATTAACTTCTTTCATTCTTACACTATATATAAGCAAACAGCTAGGGAAAGCCTACTGGTCACTATATTTCTTCAAAAATAATAGTCTTATAAAGTAAAACCTCTTAAATTTGAGTTACTCTAACTTTTGTCATTTAATATCAGAACATTTCAACCTGACAAATGAAAGTTGATCAAATCAAATTAGAGGAAATACTGGAGAAAGGAGGTAAAGCTTCACTAGAGACATTTATAGACTCCTCCTTTTTTAATACTGTAATTTGATTTTGCAGAGAACTCTCCTATCCTTCCATATAACGTTTGGTACATTTGGAAACACGAATTAGAAACGCTTCTTGGTTAACACAAAAATTTGCATGCTTGCCAAGGTTTTTTAAAGTTAATTGCTGCTCCAAAAGTAGTCAAATTAGAACCTGAAAAGTGTTTCAATAGAAGTTTTTTTAATGACAGTACATCCCAGGAGTGTCTCTCAAATAATATCCATACGAAATACACATTGTATCCACTTAAAATAATGAACATTTTGGGCATCAGAAGTAATAAGCAGTCAAGGAATTCTTTAAAATTTTTTGAGATAGAAGTTTTTCATCTGCCTTAAATTCTGATTAAGTAGTTTTCAAAATTTGAGAAGCTATGGACAGTTGAAAAACATTGCCAGTCTTAGCAGCAGCTGGAAAAGCAAAGCATAAGCAAATTCATGTGCAAACAAATAATGTACCTTTCAAAACCTTATTAATAGGCACAATTTAAGATAGAAACTTCATGCTGATGGATGTTAAGGGGCAAACTGGTATACTTAAACATACTGAATCTGATTCTACTCTCATTTATTCCATTGGCTTCAACATAGTGACTTCCAGCAGTGTGAGAAAGAGGCAAACTGGATATTAATTGACATTCAGAACAAGATATATTACTGTAATTTCTTCAGTAATGTTATTTATCTCTCTATGTCAGACAGTAATTGTAATGACAGCCTTAAGCTGGAAAAGCAATATCGAATCTCTCTGAACAAACCAAAATTTTAATTGCACCTGAAAATACCTGCTGCAGAAAATTCTGCAGATTTACTGTCAAGAAGAAGAGACCAGCCCAGGATATTTCAGAATAACTTCTATGCTCAGCAATATATAAAAGAAAGAAAGAATGTAAGAAAAGTTTAAGGGTACATAATATCCTCACTTTTTGAGGCATATTTACTTTGTACTGCATAGCAAGGTGGAACAAGATTCAAGTTTACAGTAAAAACCTTATTTAAAATTATCTTTGAACCATATACTTACAGGTTTTCTTACTCTAAAATTTGGGCTTTCCAGAAAGGTAACAGGGGTAGTTATTACAGATTTTCAAAGGTGGTTTCATAGCATTTGGTGGGTGAGGAGTGGGTGGGGGCACAAACAGCAAAATCCAAAACTCTGGAGATGTTTCAAAACAAAATGCTTTACTTAAAATATATCAAACTAAGATAATCATAGAACAAGAGAATTAATGTCCACTTTTCTAATATTAACTTAAAAATACGTAATCTGAAAGAGATTACCCTAAAGTCCATATTAATTCATTTAACCATGGACTTGTCAATGTTTTTGTGAGGTATGTCCTTTTCAACAGGAATACCATCTGCTTTATGCTTTGTCT
This sequence comes from Struthidea cinerea, assembly GCA_013397865.1. NCBI lineage: Eukaryota > Metazoa > Chordata > Aves > Passeriformes > Corcoracidae > Struthidea > Struthidea cinerea. The sequence goes on from VZTI01001520.1 coordinate 826,542, forward strand.
ATTAGGACAATATAAGTGACCAAAATTGTGTTATTATTTGATCTGAATTCTCTTAAGAGATGGAGACAAAGCAAAGAAGAAGTGAATTCTAGTGCTTATTTTTCTTTTAACTCTTAAGTGATGAAAATACATCTACTCAGTTGCTTAAATATTGTTTACTAAAATTTCAGATATTTTGCATGACTAAAATAATGGACTAAAAGATACAACACAAAACTTGTGTGAGGCCTTGGACTTGGACTTGTATCTAGGCAAGGTATCCCACAATTTAAGAAGCTGGATCACGTTTTGAGAGTGTGCTGAGGAATTTCAACCAAAATAAGACAGCTTTACAAATGTGAACTAGCTTTGTGTGTTCTTTCCACCACTGTTTCTTGAATTTCTTTTCAATAATCAGACATGTTTCTCAGGGGAAACCATCTTTTCACTCTTGTTCACTCAAAACTGTGAAATTATGTGTGTGAAAACATACATATGTCATTAGACCTACTTAAATCTTAGCAGAATTAGTATATAATTGAATGTGTTGTCTAGCTAATGGCCTGTGTAAATGATACACATGAAACAAAGTTATTAATTCAATAAATGCTTAAACAGCAACAAATCAGTCCTGAAACCTAGAAAGACATAGAAAAGGAAGAAACAAATCAGGTCACAGCACATCTTGATCTTAGAAATATCCAGGTTTTGCCTGAGAACATTCATTTTATCATTATCCATGCCCCTGGCTCTTCTTCTAAGTGCTTTCCCCACTAGTTACCTGTTGGAGTTCAAAGGACAGATGATGTTAAACAGCCACAAATTAGTTTGTTCCAAGAAATGTTCCTAGAGATATTATTTTTATCTACTGCATAGAATTATGTGTTATCATAAATACATTGCCAAATCTCAAACAAGTAAGAAGGACGAAGAAAGACACAAGTAAGAAGCTGTCTTTTTAGTATCCATTCAGTGTAATATCTTTGCCTTCTAAACGCTCACTCTGGGAGAAGAACAAACTCTCAACTCAAACAGCTGTTAAATAAGCACAAGGGAAAACCAGCAGCATTGCATACAAAGGTCAAAATTGTCCTTTTGGTTTTATGATTTGTCTAGTACACAGCAGAACAGGAAGGAGTAGAACCTAAGGTATCAAGGAAGCAATACAGCCAACACTTAAGCTTACTTCAGCAAAATTGGAGATAAGGAGTGCTGGCAAAGGATTGTTGAAGAATGTAAATAAAATGGGTGTATTTGTTCTATTGCTGAAAGTTCCTATGCAAAACTATTTTTTTTTTTTGGGAACTTGTTAATGTAGGAAAGAAGAAAGAACAGTAAACTAAAGGTGGAACAGGGTTACCAGTGAAACCAGGACAGGAAGAAGACTGCAGATTATAAATTTAACACCATAACAAAGAACCTGTGCTTCAGCTTTCTTCCCAGAATATTTTCATCTATTTATGCTATACCAAATTTTGTAATACAGTTCTTTGCACAAATGGCCTAAGAGGATATCAGAAGGCAGAAGGTTCCACCTGAAAATGGCATAGTATGTGGGTACATCAGAATTCTCTATCAAGAGAATGGGGCAGAGCTATTGCTGCATAATATGATAGACAAAAAGAAAGAAAGAACATGATGTGAAGGTAAAGATAGAACATAAAGCTATTAATCTTAATTTATTTTCTATTATTTAATATCACCCTTCCATTTAAATCTAGTTTTAATGTGTTTTGTTTCATCTTACTTTGGAGAAAAGATTGAGATAATTTTGTGTTGCTCTTGGTTACTCCCCAATGCCATATATCAGAAAAAATTATATTTAAATAGCTAGTGGTTAAAGTAGCCAAACATTTTAAAGGAAACATATAATTGGGCCCAAAGGAGACAAAATGGAATATGATCTAGAAAAGTTAGTTTTTCATATGAGCAATATACAATAAGAAAAGGCTGTATTACCCTTTCAGGTTGTGACATTCATAAGTGATTGCATAAAATGCTGAAATATCCATGGACATCTAGAAGCATGTTATGATGCCTCTATATATTTAAATGAGAAGTTTAGGAGATTGGGAAAAACACAGCTAATGTGCACATTTCCTTTAAAAAATATCTTGCTGATGGTAGGTGTCCCTCGGGAGAGCTTAATGAAAGCCTCTTTACCTGAGTGTTTCTGAGGTCCATAGGAAAGGAACTGCTTTAAGAGAGTTCATTGGAAATGGGATAGAATCAATCTCTCTTCTTTTTTCTTCAGCCTTTCCAAGGCACTAGAAGAAAGGAACTTTCAAGTGTTGCATACAGGAGCAATATGTACTACTGTAATTTTTTATTAATGCCTTGAATATACTATATTCCTTAAATAGAAGAAATTCAACATACTAGAAAATGCTCTTATCTCAAACTTACTTCTTTTAACCAATGTGGGCTTTTGAGATCCCCTTCTCCCCCAGCTTTGTTACCTATTTCTATCTTATTGCTTTCTTTCAGCAGTATATCCAAAAATATGACAAACATCTGTCACTTGTAACTAAAAATCCAGTTCAGCATATCCACTGCACTATCAAGTACACCACAGACAAGCTCATACATCATTTACTCTTGGTTGCATGACAGCAGCCCAGCCAGTGTGCTGGACAAGAAGCTACAGATAAGAATTTTTATTTTTCTCACAGCTTAACTCTTGCTTAGCCCTGCACCTGCCAATTTGTGTTCAAGTCTCAGAGTCTGTACTCAGGTAGAGTGCCAACTTGGAAATGAAACAAGGCCAGGACTTTAACTTAAATGTGGCAGTGCTTTTTCCATCTCTGCAGCAACTCCCGCGCTTGGAATAGTTCAAAAATGTCTGGCTGCTTCTGCAATTTAGAGATCTTTCATTTTTAGGTCAGGCTGCCTCACAAGCTACAGACATGCAGTAAGCAATTCAGATTAGGAGGAACATGCTATAACTCCTATATAAACAGAGAAGTTTAAAAGGCAAGAAATTCTTTACAGATTTTATTTTTAAACCTCCTGTTGTGGTATACAATCCTTATGCTTTACTAAGCAGCTCCTGGAGTGTGGCAGTACAGATGCAACAGCAGACTTCTGTTACATATCTATCAGAGATTTTCAGAATGAAATATTGTAACTCCCCATGTGAAAGGGCAGAACATCATAGTAAATAAGCAAATACCTAACTCCAGAACTAATTTGTAGTACTTTAAGGGGAGTTCTGCATATATCCAGGTTTGGAAAATATTTAACAAAATTAATACTAATCTATAACCAATTCAAAACCAGAAGTATGATTTTGCTACTGATTATTCATTGTATCAAAAAACAACATCCTCTGGACAGTCAGCATCAACTTATGGCAATGTTATATGCAGCACAATGGATTTTTGCTTTTTTGTTTAAAGGTTAGGGATTGTTTTTTGCTTGGGGGGATTGCTGACAAAGCACTTGGCAGTAGGTACAACACATCTACAGTTAGTATTTTACCTGCAAACATGCTGCAATAAAGTGCCATCATTCAATCAATACAGACTACTTAGTTAACATTTTTCTTAATGTATCCGGATTACTAGTTCATTAGATCATTACCTGATAAATAGTGTGGGTAATGAATTGAGAGAGTAACTACATACCTTCAGGAAGAGCCTGCCCGATAACAATAATCCATTAGAAAAACTGGCAGTATCCTCTGATCTATTGCCCGCAAAGCTATGACTTGATGGAGAGTTTCATTCCCTCTGCTCAGCACTCCAGAAGAAAATCAGCACAATTTAAATATTTCTTGGGATGTGACAGCTCTCTAGATCCCTGGCTGCATTCTTTTCCCAGGGGTTGACAATCTGGTGTTCCAGTGTGCATAGAGCAGTGAAGATGAATTGAAAAAGCTTGAGATAAATTAGGGATGGCTAAGTTAAAATTGTCTCTGCTCCCGAGTCTCTCATCTGCAGTCTGCAAGCCTATTTTGCTGTGAAAAAGCTAGATGGCAGGCTGCCTCAGTGAGTTCTTCTTAAGCGACAGGGAGCATTTTCAATGAAGAAAAATTCTCCCATTATCTAAGCTAATGTGACTGCAGCTAAATCTAGTCTTAAAAGTGTCTACTAGCATGAAATTCATTCTCACTGCTGCTTTCTTTCAAGCCACAGGTTAAAAAAGAGAAAGGAAAAGGGAAAAAAAAAGAAAACAAAACAAAACAAAAAACCAAACAGCATCATCCTAGATCTCTCTATATTTAAAAAAATACTCAAACTTTTTAAAGTTGGTAAATGGCAACACATTTCACAATATAACTATGCCCAACAATCTAAGTGTTGGGAATTATCACTGTTTCCAAAACTTTATCTGCTTATACTCAATTCATTTTTCCACTATCTGTTCTTTCTGTTTTGTTTTTAATAGATATCATGTTGTTGCAATTATCTTCATTTTCAATATTCTAGGAAAGGAAAGAGCAGTATTTTCCCCTTGTTGGCAAAAAATGAAGTGACAGCTAAAATTCTGAACAATCACCATGTTTAGCCTTAGTAGATAATCCTAGATAATCCTCAAAAAAATATGATTGATGTTTTGCCATGCCTCTAAAAAATACTGTGTAACAAGTTGTTTTTAATTATGAACCACTGCTCACACTATTTCACAAAAAAAGATAGAATTTAAGTTTTCTGAATATCACTTTAGTGCCAAAGCTATTTGACAAAGTAACTAATTTCTACTATTATGTAAAAAGTTTTTACACTGAAATTTCTCAATGTCATGGAAATTCAGCCCCCCACCCTGCGCTGTGAATAGAGGTGCAGCTGAATGTATATGAATATAGCCTTAGTGCTAGATCACTTGAGAATCATAAATAAATATATTGCCAAGAAAGAGATATAGACCCTGCTTTCATGGAACAGGCATGAAGAGATGGAAAATCTTTAGGACATGACTGAAGAGGTCTCTTTTGTTCCCCGTGCCCTGGGGTAAAGCATGCACTCGCATTAGCAGAACTCTACCAGGTGAAGTGAAAAGTCATGATCAACATTAACAGATATCCTTGGGGCTTGAGTTACTAAAGCCACAGCCCCACAGAGCGTCTTTATTTTATGCTGAAGGATTTATGTCCAGCCTAATTTTTTTAAAAAGAAGCTCCTTTGGCCTTTGCCCCAGCAACCACCCCTTGAAGCATACGCAAGCATTTGACCAGATCCAATTGTTCAGTACATACAATACACACAAACATAGCCCAAAATAACACATATATCCAAAGGGATCAAAAAGTATCCCATGCTGCCTTGCTCTGGGATAATTTATGATGTTGTAACACTCACATTTCTAGGTGACACTGGCTGTGCTGAGGTCCTTGCCATTAATATTTGTACATTTTCTATGTAAGCAGATCATAATATCACAAGTCATAGAATCACAGAATGGTTTTGGTTGGAAGAGACCTTCAAGATTATCTAGTCCAAACCCCCAGTTCTAGGTGGCCCTGCTTGAGCAGGGAGTTTTGTCTAGGTGACCTCCAGAAATCCCTTCCAACCTCAATAAATCTGCAATTTTCACTATTGTTTAGGAACCACCAAAATCCTGAGTTCATAGTGATTTTCTATTTAAATGTTTCCAAATTTTGTTAGCCTTTATTTTTCAAAACATCTTCCTTAAACAATTTTAGATTATTAGATTGCTCTTTTCTTCCGCTCACAGAATTATAGCATCTGCTGCTGAAACTGATGAAACTGCTGAGACCTCACTGTGCAGCAGCCCAGCCCTAAATACCCCAAAGTTATCCGTCTTCACAATAAGGAAAGGCTTGATGAAAGTCTTTTTAGAGCTGAAAGCCACCTGCTGGCCTTAAAGACAGTGTGGTTTGTGTGCTATTTGTTAGTTTTAGAATAAGAATCACTCATGCCTCCCCCCTCTCAGCATCTTCTTCTTCAGCCAGAGCTACCGGTGACAAGCTGCTGCTTTTCTTGATCCCTCAGCGACTTGGGTCCAAAGAGCTACATCAGTGTCTCAGCTTCTATTCATAAAAATCTATTAGCTTGAACAAATTAAAAATATATAATAATTGTGATTCACTATTTCTGGTGGTATCATTATTTTAGAAGGTATGATTAATTCATGTTCACTGGTTTGAACAATTAACATTGATATGTTAGTTTCTAGGAGGTTTCTGATGGAATTTTGGGTTGTGACATGGAAGGGAATAGAGAACCAATTTAGCAACCAAAACAGAGTTTGGTTGACCAAAATGCCTTGTAAAGTTCTGACCTTTGACTACACATTCTTCTCAGCTGCCTGTTTTTTGGTATCAGATGGAGAAAGAAAGAATGCAACAATCATTTTTTTCCAGGAAAAAGGGTTTAGTAATCCTTGAGGATTATTAGGGATTAGGTCCAAGACACCCAGCAAAGCAAAGTCACTTGGTTTGCAGAGTATTAGAACAAGACACAGCTTCACAAGAAATTCTCAGATATTGCCAGGAGAAAAAATTAATACGGCTTTTGTTTTGGTTTGGTTTCGTTTTGGTGGGGTTTATTTTTGTTTGCCTGTTTGTTGTTTGGTTTGTTTTTCCTTTCCAAGTTATCTACTGGTACAGTTTACTATCTTTTTGGAATCAATCAGAGAGTCCCAGATGGAAGCAGAGGTGACACTGTTGGCATAGCATACTAGATATTTTTGGTGTGCTGTAATCCAGTTATGAAAACATGTTTCAATACCTCAAAAGACAGCAATAGCATAATGGGCAGAGGCCGAAAAAGGTGAGCATGGAGTGGTGCACATTGTAACTCTGTGACATGTTACCTGCCTAGGCAACAGAAGTTGTAATTGCTTTAAAAGTACTTTGACCTGGGTACCTCAAAACTTTAGGAAAGCTGATTTCTACAAACCAAAGTTATACATTGGGCCTATTTAATTTTTAAACTTAAATAGTAGTGTGATTCCACAGTTACAAGGCAGATTTCTACAGAATATTAAAAACCCTTCTATATCATAGGATGCACTAAAAGAATTATATATAATACATAATTATATATATTTATATAATAATTATATATAATTACCAGTTACAGGAGATTAGTAGTTCTAAAGATTTGGCTAAATCTTTAGAACTACTAGTCTCCTGTAACTGGTAATTCTCAATAAGTGAAAGAACTCAATTTAGATAAATGTTTGTCTTTCCTATTTCTCTGTCATTCTTCACTGGAGACAAAATACTGGTTAATAAATTCAGAATATATTCTGCTAGCTTTACCCTGCCTGTCTTGCATTAGATTTTCATAGCAGAGAAGAACTTCTAATGGGGAACTCCAGCGGGATTAGAGATATGCAATTCAAAGATGAAAACTTCAGTGACAGAAAGTGAGATTTTTTTGCTACTGTATATGGTATTTTGCATACATATGTAATGACTGAAAGAACTGCAATGTGTATGCATATAAACATTTAGTTAACTTTTTGAAGTCTCTTTTTCATTATTGTGAAATGACCTCTTGCCTTATTTTAGATGCTTCATGTGTTTCTTCATTGTTTGTTCTTGGAATACGTGTGATTAGTGCTTGTATGTTTTTAGGCCATAGCTTGCTGCTAATTTTTCTCTTTCAGATTCATAGAGGATTAGGTCTGGATGAAAATAAAACACACATAAAAATATTTTGTCTAATCTTAAGAGTTAATAGTAGAAAGCGTTGACTTCCATTATGAGCGGACCTTAATGCCCTTCTGGGTTTTCACACAGTAACCACTTATAACAAGGGAAATGATATTTAAGATAGAAGTACGTAAGTTTGAAGAGGAAACTGAGACCTAGGCGTGCTCTTTGGGTTCGACTCATCAAATTCTGTGGGAGAATTTACTCAAGCCTCTCTTGCAATTTCAGTCTGCCATGTTATATGGTTCCCAGAAGTAACTGAGACTTAATGAGGGGAAAAAGGATGGAAATATATTATTTTATATGCTGATGTTGATTCTCCTTTTTGATTACTGTAAACTTCCTGCTTTCTTGCCTTCTTCATTGTGCATTTTAAAAAAGACAAAAAGGAAATTAATAATAATATGAGGAAACATATAATATTAAAGAGCAAGGGGTTTGTTTTGGGGATTTTTTACCCTCCCCAAAATAGGCGTGTAGGTATACAGTCTGGTCCTCTTTCCTTACTATATTTGTGCACTAACAGAAGACAATAGAACAAGTGTATTCCAAGCCCATTTAAGTATTTGGCTGGCCACAGATAAGTAAAAGATGTGACAAAAAAATCAACATAATCCAGGAATTCTTCATTTAAAATTCTGTATGTGTTTTCCCTAATTATGCCTTATACATAGTTAATCAACCATTGTCTGACAAAAAGTGAGACAAACCCTTTACTTCCAAATTAGGCTCAAAACTTACCACGTGATGACCATTAAAGGCTGCATGTTTGTTCTTCTTATGAACCTATGTACAGACTAAATACCTTTTGAGCAATTTCATAAATGGAACACACAAGCGCTCATACTTACTATAAGAGAAGTCAACTATACCTAATATTAACAAGATGTGAAGACTGGAAAGATAAGGTCTGTAAAATGTAACAGTTCACTGAGGGGTCCTGACATCACACACTATGTATTTTTTTCCAGAGGTTTATTTCCTTCGTATCTAAATTTGTTCCACTTACTGAATATGCAGCTGGAGTGTTATTACGTGTGCTCCTATGGTGAGTCTTTTTTTGTGTTTTACTTTATTTCAACCAAAGGGAAATCAGATCATGCTCTCTGACACCCTTCCTTGGAGAAACATAGAAACTGGAAATACATAGGACACATGCACCAAAATACTAATGTATATGCCCCTGTACTACACCTGACGAAGATAAAGATGAGAAAAAAAAAAGGATCTATGATCCATTATAATTCAAATAGTTAAAGATCTACTTGTGTTAAACCAAAAACCTCCAACAGACCACCAAAAAAGTATTCTCCTCCTTCATTCAAATCTTTTGCTACTGTTACCTTTTTTTTTAAGGTTTCTTGCCACTTGGAAGTTTTTCAGTCAGTCATTTAATTTAAAAACATTATTCTTGTAGGGAAAGTTTTAGTGAAAGATATTCCTGCCCAGGGGAGGGAAGAATGGGCTACAAGATATTGGAAAGTCTCTTCCAGCCCAAAGGGTTTTATAATTCTATGATTTCATACTTCAATTTTCATAAACATTTCCAAGCTGTTTGGCTCTTTAGGATTTTGGTTTGGTTGGGGTTCTTTTTTTTTTTGACTTGTTTCTTCAGGTAATTTATTGCACATTAAAAAGAAACAAATGTATCATTAATAATTTTCAGTATTTGGTGTTAAAAAATACCACAGCAAAACTACAACCTGATTTTTCCTTGAAAGAAATTAAATACATACATTACAAAATAAATATAATTTTACTCATTAAGAGATATTATTTCAGTTTAATTGTAGGTGTCTTATTCATGAAGAAGTCTCCCAAGAGCTTTCAAGTAATACACAAAACATTTCTTGTTTTGTTTTCCATTCTTCTCTTTCCACCACTGGCTGCACTGTAAGGAGACATATGTGCTCTTAAAATTTCAATACTCAATGAAAGATTCTTCAGATTTCCTGAAATCAATCTTTTAGCTACATATTTGTTTCCTTCAGCTCTCATTTGCCCTCATTTGCCCTCATTTGCTTTCTATTTGCATTATAGTGAATGACACCTTACTTTGAATTCATACATAAACGTTCATCTCTAAAATTCAAGGCAAGTTTAATGTGTCTCTCCTGAAACCCACAGAACTTGTGTTAATGCAGCCCAAAGTCTCAGCAGCTCTATGTGATCAGAGAGCAACAGATTAAGGTACTAGAGGAAAATAAAACGAAACAAAACCCCTGTTACATAATTCCAGACAAATGGAGTAAGGCATTTAGAAGCTACTATAATATAATTAAATAGTTAATGAGAGAAATGACATCGTAAGAAAAAAGGAGGGAAAAAATATAATATAAACACTCTGTGCCCTGTGGGAGTACACTGCAGAATTCAGAGCACATTCAAGCATGTCCAAACCTTTTAAATTGTTCAGGAAGCTTTTACTTAGCTCTGGGGTACTTTTGAGTAGTTTTGCTGTGATTAAACTAGATAAACCTTTCCTGAATATCCTGATTACCAATAAATAAATAAATAAATAAATAAATAAATAAAATTATGATAAAGATTAAAAGGACCACTGCATGCTACTTATTCTATTGAAATGGAATAATTGTCCTCAATTTTAAGATTGCCTTACAAACAAGATATCGGGAGTAAAACGCCCTCATTTTATTGTGTTTTATCACTTCATATTTTACAAGCAGATTATTTAAGGATAATGCAGGAAAAACAACAGGAGGATTTACATCTTGTTTCCAATTCTCTCCTCAAAACAGAAGAATGAAAAAAGGGATGATATGTTATACATAAAAATAGACTATTTCAGGCTTTTATTCAAAATTTCAAGGTATTATTCTTCATCTTTCATTTCACATGTAGAACATAAACAGATATGAATCTTAAAAACTAAGAAAAAGGAAAGTCCATCTTGATAAAAAAGCTCTCATTGTGAATTTATAGTAAATTTATCTAGAAAATAACAATCCTATTACATAGGAAACTCTCTCTGATGAAAATATTGGACAGGTGATGAGATATCCATGGATGTACCCATCACTGAGAACTGCCTAATGATTCTCTCATGGACAAGAATTCAGGATATAAAACCTAATTTCTTATATAAATTATCTTCTATTATACATATTTTTCAATAGATTAAATCATAAAAAGGAAATGGAATGAGAGTGGCTGTATTTCAAAAGAAATCTTCCCAAATAAACCATGTTTATTAGTATTGACCACAGTTCTTCATGTTCTGTGTACCTGAATTTGATTCTGAAATATGCTTCAGAGACTTGCATTTCAAATACAAAGTGCCAGCCTGAATTTATACAGAACACGTGTGAATTCTCAGTAGACCTATAATTTAGGACAATTCACAATAAATGAAAAATAAAATCAAAACAAGCTTTATTTCAGTTTCCTTGTCTTTGTCTTCATTAGAAAAAGCAGCTTTATAGAGTGAAAAAAACACAGCTTTCTATGCACTTGTCATGCCAAAAAAAGTTATCATTTGTTCCAGTAATGAATTTGAAGGCACATTAGTGAACCCGATTTAATGCACTAATGCATTCTCATATTGGAGAGCTCTCTGAGCACAACCAACTGTGTTGCACAAAGTTACAGTGATAGATATGCTCCTAACATGAAGAACACATGCATATTTGGAAAATGAAATAAATTTTGAATGCAATGAATTCATTTGTAATCAAATGAAAAAAATAGCCCCCACATAACCCTCTTATATGACTCTATAGATGAGAACAATCAGCTGTGGAATATGTGTAAGTGGCATGCTGTACAAGAATTTCAGTCCAAAGGAATAGATAAAAAAACTCAAAAGCAAAAAGCAAACCTCAAGAAAACAAAGCCATTGTAATTGACTATATGGGTCCCATCACTCACTTTTCAAAATTTGCACAAAACAAGATTAATGGTTACTAGGAGATCAATTTAGGCTTCAAAAACAGCTCAGGCTTCCTATTGTATAAAATCGAGGTTTTAGTCTGAAACCTGATAAATGAGATTCCTAAAATGATCTCTGTGTTGGAATAGCAACCAGCTGGAACTCAGACTTTGACTCCTGGACTGAGCTTTTTTTAATACAATGGCGTACATTTTTTGATAAAGGAAAACCAAACTCACCAAACAAACAACAATAATAGTAATCCTTAGAATGAGTTTGTGTGTTCCAAGATATTACTGGGAAAAGGGAATCCCAGCGTATATGGTTCAACAGGATGCATGCAGTGGGGAGCATAAAATTTTTCTTTAATAGAAATATTAAATATAATCTGATTCCTCTTCTTTTTTTCCTAAGAATTGTAGCACACAGACTAAAATGGGTCTTGGAAAAACTGGGCAGACCTAAAGTAAATCCAAGTGATTTATCTCTTGTTGTCAATTCCTAGCAAACTCATTTCTTGTGGTGACAGACTATGTCTTTTAAGTGAATGAGGTGGTCAAGCCCTTTATGTTTGGCTAAGTATTTAGGATTTCAAACAGTAATAATTTAGGCAGGCCTGTTGTCCATATTTATGCAGGAAATTAACTTGATTATTCCAGTTGTACTTTATGGATTTTAGAAAGCGACCAATTAATTACTTACTGATCAGTCTCCCTCTGAGACTGGCATGTCTCTGCGTAAACAGCTGCTGAGACTTCCTTTACTCATCCTGACAGTTATGGTGTGGTTACTGTTGCACTTATATCCTTTTCATTTTGGTGCACTGTTTAGCATGAAAAGCAGACCTCTCACCATTGTAGTACCACCCAAAAGTCTCCCAGATATCTAATTCAGGCATGTTTTAGTTGTTCTGCTACTGCATGTTGTCATCTGAAGAAGGCAGTACTTAGAGAGCTCAGTCTCAAAAAGCCTCCTGTAAATCACACTGCAGATTTGACATCCAGTTTACTATTTTGTGGACATTGATGCACTCTCCAAAGAATTTAGTGACTGCACTTAAAATAATTTACTATACATATGGTCTACCTCAGTATAAAAAGAGTTCATTGATGAGAAGCTCCCTCCCTCTTTGGGAGGTAAAATGAAAAATTTCTGCCTAATCATTGATTTTAAACCTTCATTGTACTTAATTCCCCACCAAATGCCAGCTTGACTATATAACTTTTTCCCCCACACCAACTACTTTTTTACGTACCAAATTAACCTTAATGGAACTCTCTTTGAAAAATTTGGGGGAACATGAGAGAAGGAGAATAATGAAAAAATGTATGCATACTCCAATGAAACATGAACATATATTCATTTAAATCCAGCATAGAGCAAAGCTTATTTTATTCTCCTGGTGCTTTTTCTACTGTGAAGTAAATTAATATGGCAGTTTTCTTCTCAGTGGTGAAAACAATATTGGTCCTTTCACAAATAAATTTAAATGGAGCTAATTCCTCACCCATAGGTTTTGTTTGTGCTTCCACAGATTTTTAAAAGTATTTCCCCACCATAACTACTCTGCAGGTCTTCTCACTCACTGCCCTGCCATTCCCCACCCTAAATATCACGGGTTTATTACTGGACTAATTTAATATCATGGTCTTGACATTTTTTTAGATATTTTTTCTTATAAACAAATTGGTTTTCAAGCAAACAACTGTAAGCACTGTGACTGCAACATCTCCTTAGCAGCGTTTTCATGCTTGCTGTTGTTTGTGGGGCAGAGAGATGATGAGAACTGGGCAAAGGTCTTCCTGATATATATACTCCCTTTCAAGTGCTTTTTTGCAAAGCCCAGGGTGTGGCTTATGAAGCAATGCCAGAGACTGTGGTCTCTTACAAGCTCTACCACATGGCATTCTGAGACCCCAACATACAAAGGTCCAGCCCAGTCATAGGCTTAACAATGTGCTAACTTTCATATTTTCCAAAGTACATCTCCTCTGGGGTGTAACTATAGACTGGTCTTCCAGCCAAGGAGCTTTCACCTTTCTGAATCATATGCAACACTAACACCCGTCAACAGTGTAGGAAGCAAAACTGGATAAAGGTTCCATGTAAGTTGTGCTTTTCCCCTTCAGCACACATCCTCTGTGTCCCGGAGGCAGCTGCTTTATTTGGCAGTAGGCTAGCGGCAACAACAAACATTACGGCTAAATCTATTCTTTCGCATCTATCTTCTCTTCCTTTCTTTCTTTCAGACCTCCCTTTCCCCGTCTTATTCCTCAAGTCTCCACATGGACAATTTCTAGTATAATTTTGAAGGCCTACACAGAATGCATAAATGAAGAAAGCTAATATTAAGCAACCTTATCTGAAGAAGTCTGACCACCCCCTTTTAAACAAAAAAGAATTATCCTTCTTTTTCAGCTCTGGAGTACCTTCTTACCAGTATTATAAAAAGGAACAAAACAAAAGAACCCAAGCTTTTAATGCCACATTTATTATAATAGTCTATTTTAAATATTTAAGAAAAAATACACTGTATTTACCATAAATTTCAATGAAGTTACATATGTGATTATATTCATTTTATTAGCTTTCATTATTCTGAAACATTTCATGCAAAGCATTTTCATACAATAAAACACAGCAAATGGCATAATTTTATTTTTGATGCTTTTAATATCTTAGATTATTATTATTTTAAAGCAACTTTTCCCTCCCATTTAGTTACAGTTAACATAGCACGCTTTGTGTGGGAGATCTACTTTTTTCACCTGGGTGCTAATGCATCTGATATATCAAATGCCATTAGAGCTGCTAATCATATTCCAGCCCACTTGATATTTCTTAACCAAATCTATTCACTTAATAACACATTCCAGATAGTATAGTGAGATTATGTCCCCAAAATAAATATAAATGCAACATTTTACACCAAACATTTTTATAGGCAGATATAAGCATGCATTCGTGCACTTGAATGCTTTGCAACTGACTGCTTTGGGCAGTAAAGGACTACAATAATTATATGACATTGAATAACCTATTAATTTTGTTACTTAGGTGCAAATGCATCTAGCTGGATCATGTGTAATCACAAAGAAAAAAAAAATTCTACAGATGTTTTCTCCCTTCCACATTCTTCCTTAAAAATAGTTGCATATTCAGATTTTTTTTAAACTAGATAATATTCATTTCAAAATGTCTCTTGTTGCTCATATACTTTTCATCTGAAGGAAATTTACAGTGTAGTGGTAGCTTAGAATTAATTTCTGAATTAGGTAAAATGCATTGACATTGGAAGTGAAAATACAGTACTCCAGGTAATTAACAGTTGTCAGGTGGTTCATCCCAGCAGGAAACATAGTGGACAACAGAGTTTACACCAGGTTCTACAGATCACTGAGGAATTTTTTTTTTATTCTTCCATCTCACTTTACTAAAATTTATTCCTATTAATTTACTCAACAAAAATTTCTAGTGGTAAAAATCACCTTGGAGCACATATTTTTGGCTGTAATTTATTCCACAAAATATTTGACATTCCATAACACATACATATAGGTCATTAAATTTAGAAATGGACTTTGTGAAGAGAAAAATACGAAATAAGTTTTCAACTGGTACTGAATTTCAATTTCTTTTTTGTCAGCCCATATGGTACCTTTTACTATGACTCAGAAGAAGATTATTAATACAACATATTTAAGCTATGATACATACTGTATGGCATTTGATTAACAGCAATTAGAAATATTTACTGTAGATTAGAGTCGGTATAAGGCTTTCAGTATAATAAACAAAAAAACCCCACATTGTTTTTTGGAAGTACTTTAGTTATGTATGTACTATTGAAAAATATTCAAAAAACATATTGCAAGATGGAACACTACGTTTCCCTTGTATTGCATATCACAGAAATTCTACCAGTGCATTGTCTAAACTTAGCATTTGCTATGCTAGGAGTCCCTCACTTAAAAGTAAAAAATAATTCTAGAATAACAAAAAAGTTACCTGACTGATCAATGTGAGGTTCTACTCTTTTTATCTCATCAGGTTTGCTTTGGGGCTGTGCAGCAAGGTCAAGGCATTTTTGAAAGATTGTATTCACACCTAATGTATAAGTCCTTTTGAAAATATTGTTAATTAATGCATTTGGAGTTACTTTAAGATCATTTTATGTTGTGCAGGATCTGGCCAGACCTTAATGATCTATAGTAAAGCGCAAGTGTTTATTTAAATCCTTTGCTCCACTACGGTGTCAGATGCACTGAGGACACTTATGATAGCTCTGACAACTTGTATAGAAGATTCATTCAAATAAACATCTTTCAAAATTTCCAGATTCAAAAAGTATTTCATTGCTATCTGACACTTCAGAATAGAGATCTTGCCTGTGGCTAATTTCTTAGATAGTTAAATGATTCTAATTAATTATCCCCAAAAGAATGTGTGTGTAGAGTGAAAACGAATCATTTAACTTTGTTACTACCTCTGTGCTCTCTGGAAGCCCAATCCCACGAAGGGAGAAGTAGAAAAGAAAGGTTCTATCCACCCATTCATGTTGCAGACGACAACTGAGGATACCATGATCATAAGAATTCCTATAACTTTGGTACTTCCATCGCTTGCTGAGATTTCTGAGGCCTACAATTTTTTTTTTCATAAGTAATCTCCTTTGCAAAATTTTTGTAATATTTGACCTTTTGATTTAATTCTACGAACCCACATACACAAAGTCTTTCCCTCAAACCCTCTTATGAATAAAAAAATAATGAAATTCACAGTAGTAGTAAAAAAAAATTTACTTCAAGCTGATCCTTTTATTAACCATAAACCATTAGATATATTTATGAAGCAGGCTTAAGAAAGAGGAGAAGAAAAAGGAAATTCATACGAAAATGTGCAACTTGATGATCACACCATCAGGGAAGATTATTCAGTTTGGGGATGCTTCCTGATCACAAAACATGATGGCAAAAAGAGTGTGAAATCATATGGGTAGGAGTAAGAGATCAGGGGATCCTGAGTGGAGCAGTGAATAGATATGCAGCCAGACTTCTCAGGAGGTTGGAAAGACTTTTCTTGGATATCCAGAGGTACCTGCATGGAATTTGCTGCAACCAAAAAAGTCAGTGAAGGTTGCTGTATGAAAAGCAAGGCTGAAGGAAAAGTGCAGTACTAGAAATGCACAGGGTCAGAAGGACTGATGAGCACTAATTGTTATGTCTGTATCTATTTTAGAAATCCCCCACCTGTGTAGCTATAACTCAAGTTAGCTTTAGTGCCTCAGAAGGTAACACCGTAACACTGTATTTACACCAGCACTTGCATACATTTTTCTTGGGATCTCACTCAAACTTCTTCTTGAAAATGTAAACAATATATACAGCACAGTGAATAAAAACAAGAGATCATCCTAGGGCTCAAACGTCATGTGGCAACACACACTATGATGAACAATTTGTCCTCTTTTTCCCCTTTTTCCTCTCAACACACTTGATCCATTGCTCTGACATTTTTATTTTATATTAATTTCCTCTTCTCATTTTTTCTCACAGCTACCACAGCTCCATTACATCTTCTATAACAAGAAGTCTGATGCTAACTGAAAGTTGTATCCAATTAATCAAGAACTGTAAACCACTAATTATTTTATACTCGCTCTGAGCTGGGGAAGATAATGTGATTCAGGCAGTCTTTGGCAAGACTTCGGCATTATAAAATCCTCTATATACAAGCAGACTCCCTACTGCTGTCAACAGGAAATTACTGCTAGTAAAGTAATTTTTTGTTTAGAAATTTCACCCATAACTACACATTCCCCACACTATCCCACTTTCTATTGGGAGCAAAAGCAAATGAAGGTTTAACACAAGTTTTGTTGATTTATTCAACAGTTGCTATAAAGCATGACAGTTACGCTCACTGCTCCTTAGCTCTGACCATTTCTGGTTTATTATTCTGCTCTGTCCTTGCAGTATAAGTTTAAGAAGAAAAAAAAATACTACCAGTGACAGAAAATAAAAACAAGTAACTACCCATTCTTCATTTCCTGTAGTTCCTCTCAGAGCTAAACCAAGCTAGGCATCTACCTGTATCCATACGACAAAGCGTGTATTTGCCAAAACTCTGAAATCATGCCAGGGTATGCATGCATATCTGTATTATTCTACGATAATAAAGGCAGCTCAGAAATGCAATTTTTTTTAACCACATTTCCAAATGAGTGATTCAGGTGTCATGGAAATTGAAGACTTGAACATGGAAATGTTTAGGCTGATGATTAAATTGACATATACAAGGAGCTCTAGGAACATCAAGAAGTTATATAAGCTGAACATATTTATGTAAAGGTGATTCAACTTTTTTTTCCCTGACTGCAAAAAATATTAGGAAGTACATATATATTGTTTCTAAGGGATTACATATTCCCATGAAGCAGAGATAAAGTAGGAGAAAACTGAGGAGATAGAAGTGACAAAGAATGTTCCTGGCCAGTAGTCACTTTATCATATTGCAATTCCACAATATTACCTATACAACAGACCTTTCAATGAGCCATGGTAAAATCAATATCATATATTCTGTTTATTTTCACTGAAGTGAGCTATCATTTATCAGAGACTGGAAGATCAGCTGCTAGAACAGTAAGCATACCTTAAAAACTTGTATTTGTAGGTTATCACTGGAATTAGCCAAGGTTTTCAGACATTACTTGTTTCTCACAAGGACTTTGTACTTCTATTTCTTCCTCCACTAACAATTCAAATTGGTGTATGGGGAGGGAAAAGGGAGTAGGGAATACTAGTAACATTCAGTGGCTGACATCTCACATACCATACTTTATTTTTCATGTAGGCAGGAAGGTTTTAATCCTACCAGGTTCTCTGCAAGGACAAACTGACCAGAGCTCTGGGGATTTCAGCCAAGTGGAAGGGGGAATACTATTACACTGAATGATGTCTTACACAGAGAAAAACCTGAGAGAGGTATCCACAAAACCCCACTTAGAGCGTGTTAAACTAATTAGTCTATAATATACCACTAAAAATAATTTGTTTGTACTACTAAAACCCTGGGGAAATCTGGCTCAGCAGTAAAGCCCAGCTGTTGCTATTCAACATATTTTGATTTTGGACTTCTTGCAGTTGAGATAATGTTCAAGAAATGCAGCTGAGAGCTGCTCTGATTAGCAAGAATTTGTACCTGGGGTGATGTAAAAGTGAGCTGAGCTGCTACAATTTTTTCTTTCCATTTGTAATACAATTTTTATACTTTCATAAGCAAAAAGCTATTAAGACTACTCCCAAAATAGGAAAAGTTGGTATGAGAACTTCTTCCAAGTTCTCCAGCTGGCTGTACAAGACAGCTACATATAGAACTTGATCTGGGATATGGTATTCTACCTTTAAATGAACTCCACTGTGAGCCGTTTGAAGAGTCACAATGAAATAAACAGATTTTTAGACATTTCTTTGTAATATCTTGCATTACTGATTTCCCATCTTTTTCTGACATCAACAACTGAGACTAAAATCTTTGTCTAGTAGAATGAAGACATAATGTGGAACTCAACAAGCTAGTATTTTATGCTAATTTCAGTGTTAATAGTTCTAAGTGCTGCAGACTTTGCCACCTGGAAGAGCAAGGCCATAGGAGATATAAAAGAGATATGGCTAATTAAGAAGACTATAATTTATTTAAATTAGTGAGTCAGAAATAAAGCAGTTGTTCATCCAATTGCCCCTCTAGAAACTTCTACAGGGTCGATCTTAGCAAAACTAGAACAGTTATTAAATAGCAATGCCATTTAGGCATTGGACAGATTAATCAACCAGCAGATTAAGCAAGTTTTGCCCTAATTAAAAAAGATTATGCCTCCTTCTACCAACAGAGATATTCTCAGACCAGAACTAAAAATTTTATTATTCTGCTACAGGTTTTCACAGAAGAATATTATGATAAGAGCCTTGTGCAGCCTTGAAATTACATAAATTGTATCATGTCACAGAAGTTTAATTAACTGCCATTTTATTAATAGAAATTCATCATCAAAATCTGTATCAGACTGACAAATAGCAGAAATACTTTTGGCGAATCTTGACTGCAGACTTTCAAAGAGAAAAGTAAAATAGACACACAAACATAATACATAAAATATCCTCAACATTAGGCACTGATTTTCACTAACTGGTCAATCTCTCCAGACTCCACCCCCAAGGGTCACGGAAGAGAGAGGATGAAAAACAGCCAGTTTACCCAAAGGAAGTAAACATATTCTCCACAGCACAGGCAAAACCCTCCATATTTCACAAAGGCTGAAGTGGTGAGGCCAACTGGGCGTGAAGGACATTGTTATTTTGTGTAGCATTTGTTTTGTAACAGGTGAGTAGCTCATTAAAATTGTTTATCTGTAGAAATACTCATGTAGTTGCTTGAAGAACTGATGTCTTACAAAAGTAGAGCACTTCTAGTGTAAGACCACTCCACAGAGGATAAAGAATAGACCTCTGAAAGGAGTTTGGTTTTTCAGATGTTTAGTGACACAAAACAAGTTAGTCAAAACTAATTCGAGTCATCAACTGAGAACCATAAGGGATTTTTCTTGGATTTTTTTTGTTTCTTTGCTTTTATTTTGTTTTATTTTTCCTTTTTTCCCCAGCAATATAGTCTCTTTTAAAAATTTAATTCTATAAATTAGGCAGTTTGAGAGAAAATAAAGAAAGTAAAACTTGTGTTCCTTTTAAATTTAAAGGAAATATAAATCATTACTTAATGATTAATAGGTTAATTTTACTAGCCTACATTTTACTTTTTGGGATATTTAGAGTTATAAAAGAAAGAAAGAAGGCAAATAAAAGCATTATTGAAACAGTTCTCAGTCATGTGAGATGATTCATTTTGCTTTGATTCGGTGGCCTGGATTTTACCTGATAGCAAGTTCTTTCCAAAGCCATTCTCAGATCTTTTCCCTACTTCAGTTCCTTTTCTCTGTAAAGACAGACAGCCTGCCAGCTATTACATCAATAGCCCATTAATGTGAATTTTTTTAAGAACACTTTTCTTCAAGGATGTGTTTGTTGTTCAAACAATTTGATTTTAATGTGGATAAACTGGATAAAGTGTAAAGTACCACCTGGCTCAAGATGAAGTTTCTTTCTGCAGGACCTGCTTGCTACTGCTTCTCTCACTTCTAGCAGTACATGCTCTGCCAGTTTTTTCAGTTGACTGGTGTGGTAATTTTTTTCATGCTTTGCCCACAGATATAATACAGCCTATACAGAATGGCACATTGATGTAGGAGAAATCACAGGCAGAAACTAAAAGTTGTGTCCATTCTGTACTCTCGGACACAGGTACAGAATAAATACATATATTGAGTGAGTTATGATCCTCTATAACATCTCAAAACAGATCTTTCCACTTTTCTGTTGGCACTTTTCCTCTGGAAGAATTGACATGCAACATCTTGTGTGATCCCTGCTGCTCCCTCCCTTACTCTAGGAGTCTGACATTCTTTTCAACTACAAGGAATTAGGTTAAAATAATGGTATCAAAACCTAATATTATGTTCAAGTAACTTGTTGATGAAGATATACTAGTTTAATGATCTGGTTTTATTTAAGTCATCTGCATGCAGAGTTTACATTTGATCGCATGTTTCTGTAGACTGTCATTTGGGGGTTTTTGTGTGTTTGGTCGGTTGATTTCTTTTGTTGTTCTGTTAATTAGAAGCTGCCAAAAATATAGGGCTGTAAACCACATGGATGCATCTGTAACTCTTTCCTTTTCAAAATATCCCTTCTATAGTCCAGAATTTCTATCTCACCAGAATACTCACATCCCTGAAACTTTAACCTTGGTAAGTTTTTATCCTGGTCTAATACTTATTCATCCTGAGTATGACCTACTTTTTTGCACATATGTTAATAACTTTCAAACTGAAATGCAAAAGCAGTGTACAAGAGATAGAAATGACAGACAACAGAAGAGTAGCATAGCATTTCTCAGATACTTAGAGAATAATCCAAGAGCAGAGCCCAGCTGGAGCTAAACCTTACAAGGAATACCAGAGATAAGTAAAAAAGGCTCTTGCAGTTAAAAAAATTGCAGAAAGAAGTTCAGGGAAAAGGTGGCTTTGCTGATGGGTAGGGGAACTGACAAGTGAGAGATGGCATGGGCTAAAGAACTCAATGCCTTAGAAATGCCTAGAGAAACTGGATATATTTAAATTCATCAGCTTGATCAGCAGGAACATTTCATTAGCTATTTCAGCTTGAAAGTTCTGAAAGAGTTGGTAGATCTTGATTCTAAGGTGCCTGTATGACTTTAGTGAAAAAGGGTGACAGCTGGAAGAGGGATCCATGATTGGGAAAAAACTTCATGTTATTCCCTTCATTAAGACATACCAGAAGGATTCTTGGAAGAGAGTATGTCACTTTGGAATATATGTCCAGGCATGAGTAGGTAAGTGAGTAATCAGGAATAGTCAACATAGATTTAACAATGGCATATTGTGTTGGATGAACTGACAGTTTTTTCACCAAGATTGGTTATATGGACAAAGCAGATGACTAAAAGGTCTATACCTTGACCTCTCCTGGTCCTCTGACACTGTGTCCCACAATATTCTCATTTGTCAGATGAGAAAATACGGCCTGAAATAATTGGCCTGTTGGAGTGAGTCCAAAGGAGTTAAAAAAAGTTAGCCTTTCTTAAAGGCTCTGATAAAAATCTTAGTATAAGACATCCAGTATTCTTTTATAGAACAGCATTTTTCCTGAAAACTTAAAGAAAATTGAAATCTGAAATGTGCTTTCATTTTACCCAATGTTATTTTGCCAACACAATCATTACATTAGCATCCTTTTACTTGCAAATTCTAAGGTCATTAATGGCAAAGCATAAGGTCGTATTGTATGTCTGGTGGCATAAAGTCACACATTAATCCTCCTAATTAATTTACATACCAATTGAATAAAGGCTTTTGTAGCCGCAGTCTAAACGTTGCTGTACAATTAGTAGTCTGAAACTGTGAAATTATACTGCTTCTATTGAAAAGGGACATAACGAAAACTGTCCATAGTGCAAGATTATGTCACTTTAATTAGATTGTAATTTGAAAATAAATGTAATAGCAATTATTTTTTTATAAAGGTGTAATTTCTCTTACAAAGTTCCAAAATGTCATATTCGTAAAAGTTCATCTTTCAGGCGAAAGAAAATTTCATTACAATGGAAGAATTCATTACAGATTAGAAAAAAAAAAAAATAAATCTGAAGCATTCAGATTAAATTTCCAGTATGTTTTAAATTCCATGCTTTTAAACTCCATTATTTTTTGAAAAACAGAACATCAGTTAATTTAAAATTTTGTGGGATCAAATAGCTGAAATAAATATTGTCTTTAAAGTGAGACAACTGTTTATTCCCCTTTGCCAAAAAAATGTATGTAGCACACAGACACTGCTGGAGGGAATCTCATTGGGTGCTGATTTGTGCATGTTTCCTATTTCACACAGAGGGGAAGGAAAAAAGACCCACATTCTTAGAGAAGAGAAGCAGTGAAACAAACCACAAGCACAATTAGCTCAGGGAATGGCAACATGTGAAAGAACATGTGAACTAAGTACTCCAAAAAAACACTTTGGCACTAAGACACTCCTGCTCTTTCTCTTCTGCTTCCCATTGTGTTTATAGAAATAGCATTTTGTGCCGTATTTGTAAATAGGATTGCATCAAAGAAACACCATGTTTACTTTCGCCTCCTAGTGGAAAAAATCCGTAACTCCCCAAATGTGGTACAATGCTGGAGACAGAAGGGAACATTGCATTCTCTTCAGTTTGATTTGCCTGCTAAGCGAAGGGAAACAACAGCACAGGATCTGAGACGAAGATGGATTGGTTGTGCGTTAAAGCTGCTCATACAGTATCAAGGTGTCTCTGCAAGCAGAGTGTACAGCTCTTGCTGAAGGGGTGAAGGATCATTCCACACAAGAAGGAAACAGTCACCACCAACAGAGCTGAGAAATTCTCTTAGAAAACTTCTGAAATTATCATTAATGCTCTTGTATAAAAGAAGTCAGAAAATAACTGTAAGCAGATTGTTGTGCATGTTCACAAATCAAAAGTTTCAGAGAGGCAGAAATTTCAGGTTCTATGTGATCCATATATACTAGCTTTCTCTAGAAGAGTAGAAGGAATATGCAAAGACTGTCACTGTTATATATAAATGTAACTGAACATGAGCCAGCAGTATGTCCAGAAGTCAATGGGATCCCGACCTGTATCAGAATAGTGTGGCCAGCAGAACTAGAGAAGTGATTTCCGCACTGTACTCAGCCCTGGTGAGGCAACACCCTCAAATTCTGTGTTCAGTTTTGGGCCCATCACTTCAAGAAAGACATTGAGTTGCTGGAGAGTCCAGCTAAGGGCAACAAAGCTGGTGAAGCATCTGGAACACAAGTCTTATAAGGAGTTGATGGAGGAAGACCTTGTCCCTCTCTACAACTACCTGAAAGGACATTGTAGTCAGGTGGGGTTGGTCTCTTTTCCCAAATAATAAATTATAGGACAAGAGGAAACAGCCTCAAATTGTTTGAGGTTTAAATTGGATATGAGGAAAAAATTCTTCACCAAAAGGGTTACCAAACACTGGAACAGGTTGACCAGGGAAGTGAAGGAATCAGCACCCCTGGAGGTAGATGAGGCACTTAGGGGCCGGGTTGAGTGGTGGACTAGACAATGTTAGGTTTACTATTGGACTCCATGATCTTAAATGTCTTTTCCAATCTAAATGATTCTATATAAATCTCTGATTCTATCTTAAATTGTGATGACAATATTTTGGTGTTTAATCCTTTTACCAGTACAGTTATGCCACTGTCTGCCAAGGCCACCACAGACCAGTAAAGGAATTTTGGTCCATTCATTCCCCAAAATGTTGAGAAGTGTGCATTAAATAAGTACTAGGACATAGTTATTATTAATATAATATTTTTTTAAACCTCAAAAAACAACTTAAAAAATTGATTGACAGTGGAATTACATATTTTATATTTGCCTATTACTCATTTTCAGAACAGCTCACTGAGTAAGACCTTTACACTGCCTTAAATGAGATCAAAGAAAAAGTCACTGTGAAGTAAATAAATGTTTGGTGTACTTGGGAACCTACAGAGTGAACTGAATTCAGAGTTTGCCTATTTTGTTTTTTAGTTGGTGCCAAAAGGCATGATGGATCTATCAGCATTGTATGCTCCTCTTCTAGGCCTTCAATGTAGCAGTTTCTCTACCTCCTAAGTATAACTCAAAAGAAGCACCAAAAAAGAAAGAAAAGAAGAAACCATCAGCTTGTAAGTAGTCACTAAAAATATCAAACTCCTGGGAAGCAGCAGTATTTCTCCTTTGAAAAAAACGACAGTAGGAGTCTGACAATCTGTTCTGCGTGTCTTCACTGACATAGGAATCATCAGCAAACCACTTGATTTCTGGTTGCTACTCAGTCATAGGCATCATTATTAAAATTGATTCAATTCATCATGTGCCTTATGGGCAATTAATTCTACATTTTAAATTGGTAGAATGCTTTCAAATAATTGAACAAACAACAGTAAAAGAAACCCAAGTGTAATTTAAACTTTTACTTTACCATGAACATCTGTCAGGTTCAGAAACAGTAATGATAAGGATATTAATTTATATTATAGGAGATTGATAAATGCATCGCCAGGACATTCCAGAAAAAAATTTAGATATATTACGAGTCTCTGACCTGGGTTTTTTTTCAAACATATAAATACCTAGGCCATTCCATTTTTACTGCAGAAAGCTGGCACGTATGACCAAAAATGCCTTCTACTCCCTATGACAGTAACTATGATGGCACACTTGTTGAACAGCACAAGCAGTATGGTGCAGCATTGTAACATAGACTTGAATGGGCAGAAAGATGACCTGTGCCATATCCCATGCAAGAGATGGCAATGCTAACCATTTCTAACTTCAAAATAACATCTATTTACTAGATTGTATAATTTTGTTACTAAGGTGGACGAATATAATAATCACCTTGCAATCAACATCCACCTTTTAACAACTTATTATATATTGCTCACATAATATTTTAGTACCTGATACCAGTCTCCAATGAATTCTGTTCATTCTGTGAGTCTCTGAATAGGTTTTTTTGTTTTCCCATGAACTTCCAATGGTCCAGTTTCTCCTTCACTATTAGAGGGTATTGTTAACCATAAGGAATCTAGCAGTTTCTCTAAATGTTCTGCATTGTCTAACTTTAAACACAGGTTTCGCAAAAATTATTTGCTGCAAAACTCTTTATGATCACACTCATCTGAGGCCCTCACAGGTCCTGCAGAAAACACAGTGGAATTCACAAACATATGGACGAAGAAAGCATTATCATTTAGAAAAAACAATGTAAAATGATAGGTGTAGGATAAATTCTCCAAGATGAGAGAGTCATTGTTTGCATTCTCAAAGACTGAACATAATCCCAAAGCAAATTTAAACTTTAGTAATTCCCCATTGTCTGAAAATTTTTTTGATGGGAAAACACTGGAAGTCACTAATATGAAATGAACATATAGTACTGTTTTCAAACCAGTCAACAAGAAAAACCACAGACTTTAAATATTTAATTTCAACTTCACTTGAACTCGATTAACAGTAATAGTAAAATAGTTGTAAAATAAAAAAAAAAGGTAAAATAATTGACATGGGCCACAGCAAGAAGTTGGACAACCAACAGTAGTATCTTGCCAAAGGTTAGATTCATCTGCAGCAAATATGGAGAACAGGTAATAAAATAACAAATTATCAGACCTCTGCTTTTCAAATATCTATCTCTAACTTCATTTTTTACATGAAGTCAGTGTTCAATCTGTAATTTACCTGTATAAATTAAGTTATTCTTTTCTTAAAGCAACAAGTTTGGTCTTAAACTCAGTGACAACAAACAATTCAACTCTTCTTGTGAAATTGTGAGTTTATCTTTAAAGATGTACTGAAAAACTCAACTATCAGCAAGTTATAAGTGGTCTAAATAACATGAATCAACAGGCATCTTGTTTCTAACTGCAGGAGACAGTTTTCCAAATTTTCCTAATTCCAGTATGATGCTTCTACCTTGCTACTTCTGCTGAAATGTAGTTTCATAAATTAGGAAACACTCTCCATTTGTTGGCCACACTTACATTTCTTTACTTCATTGACCACCTAATTCCTATAAAACACTTGTCTCTGTCCATTTCAAATTTCTTGTCAACCCTTGAAAAAAAGTCACTACCTCTTCAGAATAAAATAAAAAACCATATGTAGCCTCTTCCATGTCAACACTACAGACTGGTAATGAGGAAATATCACTGTGTTATAATAACATCCAATATGTTATGGAGCTAAAGGCCAGTAAAGTAATGTCCTTCTTGAAATGTTGGTGTTTATGATTTTTCTGTTACTTCAATGGATGATCACTGAAAAATGAACAGTAACAGAGGATGTTATGTTGTCCTGCTTAACAAGATCAGGGAGGAGATATGTCCTTTATCAATTAGAATTCAAACACATTGAAGAAGAGCCATTACTGTAAAATTGTGTTATTTAACTAAGTCCAAAACAATTTTACTGATTGTAAAACTTCTCTGCATTTTAAATAATAAAATGGGTTTAAAACCCATTAAAGTGCTAGCCATCTCAATCTACTGATGAGCAACCAGAGGCAAAATCAAAATCAGAAAAAATAGGATTATTTATCTTAGGCTTAGGGATGGCTGCTCTCTGTCTGTAGACACACTGTCTGTACAGTTCTTTTTTCAAAGTAGTGAATTTGTTTTCATAACAGGAAAAAAGTCTCTCATACCTGTTTTGAGAGTACTAAGTCCCTGCTGGAAATACATCTGTACTTCACAGAAAGGCTTTCTTTGTTCTACATTCTTTTACTGTACACCATATCTTGAAGTCTCATACTGCAGAGTGAATTTTGAACACTTACGTCTTTCTCTGCATTTTTTAAACGGTAATATTCACTCAATAGCACAACACCAGAAGTATATAATTATAAAGGGTGAAAGAAGCTGCATTCAAATTACCCATGAGTTTAAATGCTTGGCTCTGTATAATTACTTTCAAATTATTTCTGTCAAACACACGTTATAGTTGAGTTAGTCATTTATATTTTAAAAAGAAAATTAAGAAAATCAAGGAAGAACTTATTCAGAATTTTTAATAAGCACAGCTTTTTCTTTAACAAAAGGTATCAGGTTTTCAAACTAATTACTTAGACAACTAGGTTCTGTGGATAGTCAGGAAAACAGATTAACACATTAAAGACGACAACTCCAGTTTTCACTATGGAAAATATAATTATGTAACATAGATATTGTATAAAATAGCAGCATGTTTCTATGTGAAATATTTGCATATTTTAAAGCAATTTTTCCTTTTCTGAATTGGTACCTTTTACTGCTCTCACATGCATCAGTGAGTGGGTTCGCTTTGAATCATAATATTGTGACGTACATCACATTGTGTTCTGTGTAGTTGTTGTGTTCATGTTTAGGACAGGAGGCAAGAGAAAATAAAACAAACCTTCTGTCTTCTTCACTGAATTTGTATTTATCATCGCCAAGACCACTTATTCTATGAACTTCAAATCTATTTGAAAGGAAAGAGACAACTGCACATTGGCAAAGATGCACAGCAGGGCATCTGGAAGTGCCAAGCTGGATTATCTTCTTCAAATATACCAACCTTAAAAAATTTCTCTCTTTATATGTATATGCTATATATATAGAATCATAAATAAAACAATTTACAACATACCACATGATTTCTTTCTACTTGTAAACCACATTTTACAGAAAAATTAAAAGCTTCAGAATTGTTGAAGTCTTGAAATGTTTATTGGTCCATTTTCATGATGGCTGCTGTTGTTAACATTCTTCGTCTACAATCAAAGATTTCCTGAGACTTAAAACACGGTCCTCAGTACTAAGTCAGTTGAACTTGGCAGATGCAATTGAGAAGACTAATGGTATGCTCTAAGAGTTGTAATGTCAGAGCACTTCAGATGGAAGTGCTTGTCTCTAATACCACTTTAAACATGCACCTCATATTGTAAGGAAATATTTCAGACTTTTTATTTATATAAAGCTTCCTTTTACAAGCCTCTCAAAATACAAAGATCATCTCTAACATCATGTACAGTGTGGTGGGAAGCAAAGGAAACTGGCCTAACCTAAGCTTTATCAATGTGAGAGACTTCATTGGTTTATACCGTGCTAGAACAGAAAAGAAAAGAATCCTGCGTGGAGTACTTATATGTTTTGGATGTGTTTGAACAGTACAGGTACTTCAGCTGTACGCTGGCTGCACAGTGGGTCTGTGGCAGGTTTCTGGGGCAGGCCAGAGTGTACAGCTACAGTTCGCATCACTGTTACCTTTGTCCCTTGAAGCACTCTCACAGAGACACTAGGAGGTTCACCTTATATGAGATGCAATATTCCTTATGTCCACAGTGAAATCCTTTGGCCAAGATGCTGAGATATTGTAAATCTGAGGTTGTTGACCAAACTGGAAATACAGTTTGGAAAATGAAATCTTGTTCAGTGTCACTAAGGTCTGTTTTAAAGGTTAAATTATGCAAATACAGAGTCTGCCAGGGCTTTCCCAGGCAAGTTCCAGTACTTACTCCATAAAAGAGAGCTCCATATAGCAAAATTTACTAAGAAAATTCTGGAATAATTTAGAATGAAAGTGCATACTGCCAAATAAATATGAAAAATTCACCATATTTCATGCTGAGTGGCTCGACTAGAGTAATTAAGCAAACCAGGGGACTTCAATCTCAGTATCTGTAACCTCCTTTGCTGATCCCTTGGAGATAACAGCTTTAGTGTGTAGCACAGGATTGTCACAGGAGTGACAGGGGAAAACATCTTGGGCTGTATTGTGTATCAGCAACTCAGCTGATATAATCTTTAGCATTATTGAGAAAATATTTATGCAGAGGAATGCTTTTCTCTTGGAAGAATCAGAAAAAAGCAACTTTTTTACAACTGGCTATATTTCAATGAAATTGTTGCATATTCCACGATGGAAAAAATTAACACAAAACACAAGAGCCATGAAAATTGTTTTCTAAAATTATATAATTTTCCATTAAAAATGTGTGGGTTTATTCCACTAAGGACAGATTTTTTTAGAGCTAATAAGAATGTTGTTTTGATCTGTTTTCCTGGAGAATTTTTCTGTAATTAATTAAAATGAAGAAATACATTCTAAACCATCGTGTCTTCAGGGACCCGTGTGGGTGCTGGAATTCACGAACTTGATATTCTCTGAAGGAATAAAGCATATAGTACAGAAATTAATATGGTTGATATACAGTTCTTAAATATAGAACAACTTTTTGATTCTGAGTAAGCACCCATTTGATTTGAGTGCATCACATTAAAATTACTGTGAAGCAAAAGTGGTATGAATTCACAATTTAATAAAAATATCATAAAACATTATTACATTATAAGGAAACCATTTGATTTCTTTCTGCAAAATTCCTAGATACCAGTCAACTCACACCAAACTGTTCAGAATGTGTTTTCAAGCTGAAGGTACTGTTTATTAAGTTTAATTGGCAAAAAATACTAATATACATTTATGTCAATCCTTCAGAACTACATGTTTTAGCAATAATTTGGTTGTTAAGTTATAGAACATAGCCTTCCTGGGGGGAAAGGGAAACCAGCAGGAGATTGGACTTAACTGCAAAAAAAATTAATTTTTTCAGCTTCAGTGGAACATGGTTTTGGATGACATGACTATTTAGTGCTAACTGGTTTAAGTATGAAAGTTATAATATAAATTCTGACATTTTTAAATGGAAAAGAGACAGCATTGTAATTAAGCTTCACAACAGTGGTGTGGTGAGGTGTGAAAAATAGGAGGCTTATTCAGCACCCAAGATAAATTATTGTAAATCTGTAGTAGGTGTATGTCAAAAATGAATTCAAAGTGCACCACAGAAGATTTTTCATTACTTCAAAAATGCATGACACTGCAAGTTTTACTGCTGACTGCTGTGTTCAGGAATTAGGCTGTGGAAAAGGGATACTAACTAAACTGTTTGTAACAGAAAGTCTTCCATGTGTATTATCCATATGAATATTATAAGCCCAGAGTGTTGAAGAGAGAACAATTTGTTTCACTGTATCATTCCTTTCATTTTGCTGCGCCTCCATATTTAAATTCTCAATCCCTATTAAGTGAAAAAAATCAGAATAAAAAAAAAAAAACAAAAACCCCCAAATACTAAGACACTAATACTAACATTTTTATTAATAGAAAATTCACACAAAGTCTATAGAACATACATTTTTGGAAAAAAATAGTCCTGCTATAAACTGGGAATTTCCTTTGCTCTTCAAATATTTGCTGACCTATAACTAATTCTCATTACTCTCAAGTAGCGTTCAGAAATGGAGGAAAACCATTTGGATCTAGTAAAACTCTTGCAATACTTCAACGCCAAAATAATAATCTAGGCGATATATCTGAATATGTGATCACCAACACAAAGCTTTGTGTTTAATTCAGTAAATACATAATCTAAAAACACATTCTTTACAGAACTACCAGAAGGGACTTGAATGTCATAGACATTCACATAGGACTTGAATGTGGAATATTCAAGTGTGGACACTTCATTGCAAATCGTCAGATTGGGTGCAATTTACTAACTGGATTAAGTGCAGCAATTCTAAACAGATTTATCATCTGTAAATGAAAGTCAAGAACGCAACCCAAAAGTTTCTATCATAAGGACCAGTAAATTACCATCTTGGTGAACTGAAGTAGTTGCTTTCATAAACCAGAGAGGTCACCTGACTTTGAAAGAATAATCTTCTTGTCAGAACCCATAGCAGCGTAGTTGCTGTCTTGTAAGATGTTTCTTCTAAATCTATTTGGAAACACAAAGGCTAGAAAATTATTTATGCTTTTATTCTTATAGCAAGAGAGGAAATGCAAGAAGGCTCAAGAGGATATGTATTTAACTTAAGAAATTAATAAAAATATCAACTTCTATTAAATTGGGAGTTTAAGTTCTGAAACTATGAGAAAATGATACAGTTGACCATAGAAGAGAAATCTCTTTTCTGTAGCCTACTAGAAATTCAAAACGGTGGTCTACTTGGTGACATGAACATAGTCACCAAGCATGTGAAATAAATTCTCTCTAAACTAAATCTGCTTCTTAATAGTCAGTTTTCTTTCCGTATATTTTAACTGTGTGAGGATCTGGGGAAGAAAGAACAAAGTCTGAATGATCACGTAGAAGAAAGAAAAGAGTTTTTTTAAGATTTCAAATTGTTTAATTTCATAATTATTCCTGACTTTTGTTGCTTAGTATTCTTCAAAACAGTAAAATATAAATGGATTAGGAAAACAGGATAAAATAAACTCTAAAAAAAAAAATTAAAAAGCTTTATGAATAGTAATGCAGATTTTATCTTTTAAGAAAAAGAACATTCCATTTCTTGTTCTGTTGTGAAAAGATAAAGTTTGTCTACCAAGTCAATATAATGCTCCTGTTATAATTTTATAACACCTTCTTGATTTGAGAGAACTATCTATGTTAGCTGGCCTGGGAATACATTTTGAAAGCAAATGTTAATATGCATCTGTATCAGAACAAGCGTGAGAAGCTTTTATGCTTCTATCCTTGTTTAACCATTGGAAAAAAAATGCACACAAAAATTAGGTCTAATACCTCAGCTTAGCATTAGAAAATTGTTTCTAAGTATCCCCACATATAAGATAGATTTTACTGAATCAGAGGCTGTGCTGATTTTTCCTGTTGATTATGGAAGAAAAACAGAAGTCATTTGACTGAAGTTGGGACATCTCAACTATTAGAAAGAATAGATTTTGTTTACTAAGGAAGACAGCATGATTCCATAATTATGATAATATGGTAAGTGCTGATAATTTGACATAATGGAATTTATTAATTTAAATAACTTATAAGCACTAGTTACCTTATATGCTAGCAACATGAAAATATGAAAGTGATTCCAAATGACTATAAACTAGAGAGTGGACAAGGACATAAAAGGCAGACACAGAGGGGTTGTGCACATTAACAAATGCTGGATTTTTGTTGTTATAAAATTGTGATGTCTTGTAGTTATGTCTGAGGCTGTTTGCTGAAACAGAATTACAGGAACTATCTTATTTGGTCCTATCTTACTTAAATCTTATCTGACCACTGTTATCAGTTCCACAGACAAATTACTTGTTCATCTACTGTGGACAGATCTCGAATCCTTTTACTGTGTTAACAAATACAGTGTTGGTAGCCTTAATGTTTGCTTATAATACCTTTGACCTGAATGTAGAACAAACCCATGGTGTGCTACATTTTCCTAAGGTTTAAAAGTCAAGGAGGATTTACTGCCATTTTACTCACTGTGACATTAACCCCTTCTATCCCTTTCTCGCCTCAGCTGTGAAGAAGAGCTATCAGCCTCATTCCCTGAGTAAGAAACAGCAGGCATATCTACTGGGTATAAGACGGTCCAGTTGTCTGAGATATAACACTAATTTGGTCAGACACTCGTGAATGGAAGCTGTGAGCCATGTGAACTTTCTGTATTTTAAATGCAGTTTTACATCTTGTTCAGTGTACAAGAAGGCTTATCTTCATACTTTCCTTATTCTATGCCTTTTCTTTTGAAACATGTAAGGAAAAAATAGAATTATTTTATAAACTTTGCACTGGTAAAATGAAAGAATTTGATTTTCTGAGATCTCTCACTGAAAGCCCATGACATAGTTTCTGTGGGATCAAAGTGTCAGGGTTAAATCCTTTCTTCTGAAACCATACAAGATCTTTTTTTCTAATACTATGAATGCTAATAGGATCCAAAATACTGTTGAAATAAGCTCTCATGAAAAGAATCTCTGTTCAGAAGCAGAAAAGGTTACCAGAGGTAAGGGATATTTTGGAAGTGAACAAAATGTTCTTTTTATGGCTCTTCTATCATTGTTAAAGTTTTTCAGGTCTTCTAGAAATAATGAATAGCTTCCATAAAGGATGAGGGAAATGTAAAAATCCTTTGAGATATGTCATAGTCACTTATACAATAATCCAGCTGATGATTTTGATGGAGGTAGCAGCTGATTAGAAGCTTTTGTCACTGTTTAAAAAGATCTCTAAGTGTGATTCTGTTGGGTTTTATTAGAAGAACCTGGGCAAGTATCAGTGGGACAAAATGAAAAGTTGTCTGTTCTATGGAAAAGTCTCTTTTACTGAAATAAGTATCAATATTCATAAACAAAAAGGTCATTTACCCATACTTGAATTAATATAAAAATAACTATTTCCCTTTTTATGTTTTTTTCCTGGCAAATTAGATTATTACAAAATATTTCTTTTGATTTTTTGGTTATTTTGTTTTGAGGAAAAAACTGGATAGGGAGAAAAGAGTATGCAGATCAGGTGAAGCTGAAACAGAGTATTTTTATTCTTTTGTAAAACTTTCCCCAGTTGAGGAATTATCTAAACTTATGGTAGCTTTGTTTGTTTGTTTTCTCTTTCCAGACAGATTGTCACATTTGTATAAATATACAGGGAAGAAACGGGTAACAGGTATAGCTGGAAACCATGAAGTAAAGATTTTTTTATATGAAACAGTTTTTCCCATTTCACATTCAGAAAAGTTCAGGATATGATAGTGATAAGCCTATACTTGCAGAATGTAAGTAGTGTTCAACACTGACTGTACATAAAAATAGGATCATTCACAGCATGTTTAATAAAGCTTTTCCTTCATGCAGCTGTCAAGTTAAACTGTAATAGTTTGAAAAGGTTGTGCTTAAAATCAATCATTCACAATTTGTCATGGTGGAATATTTTCTGAGAAACTTGTTTTCATCAATAGAAATTACAAGAATAATTCCAATGTTCCTGATTAAGAGTGCATTAAGAATGTAAAAATGATCAGACTCATGAACAGGCTACAAACACTGCATAGGGGAATACTAGAATATAAATGTTCTGGTGTTCTACTCTTAGTTTAGTGGAACTATTACAGGGTTCTTATTAAAAACTAATATTAAACTTAGAATGTACATCCTCAGTGTTACACAGATCTCGGTGTCTGGTACTCACCTTTAAAAGTGAAAAGGGACAGAGCCTCATCTGGTGCAAATTGCCTTTCACTTTCAGTCACTCTCGCCACTGGAATATGAAGTGTTTCTCTATATTTGCACCTCATATTTTTATATCAATGTAATTTTAGAATCCAATTTTTTTTGCCAGCATTACAATATCCTTCTTTTTTATTTAAAGTTAGAACTGAGAGTTCAGTGAGGAGCTTCCCTTTGACGCTGCTCCTGGTAAAACAATATCCTGGAATATAATCCAAAATGCACCAATGCCACTAAGTGATGTAAGACAGATTTTGAATGAAATCCTCACTGTACTTGATTTTATACATTGAAATATGTGATGTAAAACACGCAGTTTTACAAAAAGAGTAATAAGTTTTACAAAGAGTAATAAGTATTTTGCTTTTTCCAGTGGACTGTATTTATGTTAGTTTTTGATTACTTCACATATTTAGTTCAAGTGAGCCAGGATCCCACAAGCTCAGATGAAGACAGCTACTCTTTAGGGAAGTTTATAGTAAGGACAAAATGAAACACAATCTCCTCAAGGTCCAGCTTAATGCCATCAAAACAAGATCATCCTTTCTCTATTGCCAGGCACCGACACTTTGAAGAAATGCCCTTCAGGACTTAGATTTTAAATTAAGTTTTTCAAATACTTTCTCATAATTCTGAATTTCTAAAGACTCAGTTCACAGGGAGATAGGAAGATGGGAGAGTTTGAGGGAGTTGTATTTCATTTAATATGCATCAACTCAGAAGTCATCTTTTTGAGTCATCCTCAAAATATTCAAGTATTTTTTATACCAGTGTCCCTTAATTTAATTTTAATGTTAAACTTCATTATTTTCTGTTGATAAACATGAGAAGTGAATGAAATGGTTTGCATTGCAACAATGAAGGGTCAGAAGGTAAACATCATCCATTAAGACTTCAACTTGTACTGATGACTCAAATCCATGGAACTGCTCTTGGCAGTATCTACTATTCACTGGGAGAACCTCAGGTAATATAAAGAACATCACCTAACATGGTGTCAGTGAGGAGATGCACAAGAAGCTGGGAGGAAGCATGGCCAGGACAGCTGACCCAAACTATCCAAAGGGATATTCCATATCACAGTATGGCATGCTCAGTATATAAACTGTGGGGCGTTGGCCAGGAGGGGCTGGTCACTGCATCTGTCAGTGTCCAGTGAGCAATGGTACTGTGCATAAATTTTTTCTCTTGGGTTTTATTCTTCTTTCTCCTTTTCATTACCATTCGTTCACAATTCAACAATTTTCAGCCTTTCTTGACTAAACATAGCCTGTTCTAGCATTGGAAATGGGGATAGGAAACATTTTAGCAATGGCTTAGAGCACTATGTTTTCAATTCCAATTTCTAGGCTCTTTTTTCACAAGAGTTGTTTTTTATGACTGATTTTTATTCCTGTCTTTTAAAGGCTAATAATTCATATAATCATACAAGGTAGTCTTTGCCCACCAAAGGTGTTAACTACATTTTATAAACCTAAATTTAGTTGTCAGTGCATCATTAACCAATTTTTTTTGCTGTTTCATGGTGCTAACTTGTAACCTTCCCCAAACAAGTATATAGACTGCTTGTTGAAGATGGTATTTATGTTAACCATTTGGTTGGAGCAGCAAAACAAATAAACCAAACAACATTTTCTCAATTACATCAAAGGAAAAAAAAACCCAAAAAACACACAAAAACCCCAACCAAAAAAAGACAGATTGTGGTTGGAAATAATCTGCACTAGAGAAATTAATTTAATTTTGTCTAAATCTGTGACATATGAAATATTGATATGTCTATCTTAATGGGGATAGAAAAAAATGCTAACATATATAAAAATGAAGGAGGCTAGGAAATTCTAACAGCTAAATCTTTCTAAAATAGTTTTGTTTGAAGTACCTCACTTTTTTCTCAGCCTAATTAAGTGAGATGAATCATTTATCATCATTGATTATATCAACAATGCTTTCAAAATGATGGAATACCAGTACTAGAAAGCTTGGGGAACATGTATCATCATCTCACCATTCTGATTGAACATTAAGAAGTGAACAAGAGAATAGCAGAAATTAAAGTTTAGATTTCCAAGGTCTTTACTCTTATACAAGTGGAATTAGTTTCTATTTTATTCTACAAGGTCACAGAATTTTCTCACACATAGAATGTGTGTTGTTGTGAAATACCTTTGTCATTTTAACCCTTGGGGATTAGAAATAAGATGACAGTTGAGTTAATATGACAGTTGAGTTAATGTTGATACCAGTATAACATTTTAACTACTTAGAGAACAATGTTTAATGAGCATAACAGAAAAATACCTTATGAATTATCTTCTATTGTACTGCCAAGTTCGGATATCATTCATATCAGTCTTGGAGTTTAGAGAACAAATTCTTCCAGTGCCAGTGGAGTTTGTGGTCTCATGCAAGAGGACAGTATTTTTTCTTGACCATCATAAAGGTAAATAATGTGGTTTTCCTTCTTGCTGAGATCGGTAAGGGGAACACTGTGATCATGGTGCCTGTCACTACCGAATTCACGATCTTCATTAAAACAGATGAGAAAACTTGTAAATAATATTAGAATATCTCTCAATGATCATGTGTGTGCAGCAGTTTAAAAAGCCACATATACACCATTTCAATATGAAGTTGCGAAAAACCCATCATGTTTTGGAAATCAGGCTTCATACTAGTGAATATTATATAATCTGCACAAAAACTTTAGGCGGTTTTGGGATTAAAGGGTTAAAAATGGAAGATTGATGAGGAGAAAGAGGGTTTTTTTAGAATTGTTTTCACTCAAGGTGACTTTGCATGTGGGAGATGCTAAGAATATTCAGTTTGGAAAATTTCTGATTGTTTTCTTTCCGTCTTGAGAAGTGGAATTTCTGTAGAAGATAATAGAATGCTGCAAAAGAACTAAAAAGCATTCTCCATAGGCCTAGGTCTCCTGGTGTGGGAGGAGAAGAAAAGAGAGATGAGAAGCTCAGGGACTGTAAAATCACAGCCTTGAGAAGGAATGTGCATGTCCCAGGCCCAATGTTATACCAAAGCAGGGAATGGGCCTGTCATGTGTGCTTTATGTCCCTGTTCAGTTTGGGTTAACTTAGCAGTCTAATGTGCCTCTCTGCCAGGGAAATAATGGAATAAATCTTTTAATTCACACTTTAGCTGCAGATTGTGGCCACCTTGGTGCTGCCTGCATATATTCACACTGGTGGTGCTTCATATTTCAGGAAACTCCAGCTCAAAAATAAGTATTTTATTAAAAAAAGTTAGTTGGGGTTTGGGTTGGTTTTCTGGGTTTGGGTTTTTTTGCCCTTTTTTTTTTTGTTTGGTTTGGTTTGATTTGGTTTTTTTATTCTATAGGGTAACGGTTTTCTATTTCTTAAGCAAGACTTTTTTGGAGCATAGTTTTGTCATAAAATAGACCAAGAAAATCTTCAATACCTTTTTGTATTGTATCTGCTCTGTTTGTGTCACAGCTGCACACTGCTTTATACCTCTGCAGGAATCTTCATGTAGAGGCAGTGCTTGAAAGGTTAATGGCAGTTACTGCATTGCTAATCTATTCTTTAAACCACTGATTAGCATTGAAATTGATTCCCAGCTCCTGGTGGCTGAAATGACATTAATCAAGTCTCTCCTATTAAAAATGTTACACCTTTCCTATGTTACCAGGTGATAACACATCATTAATTTGATAGCTTCCATTGTTCCATCCTTCATTGGAACACCTATAAATGTGAGCAATGTGCAAAAAATTAATGTATTCATTCTGAAAGAAAAAATAAAGTAGTTTTTCATCAAGTACATTTGAAATGTGAAGGACAGGTATTTTTGCAACTGTCGAGTATCCAAAGGTATGGATACAGGCATTAAGTTGTGGTCAGACAGATACAACATTATTATAGTTATAAAATTTGCAAATGCAATCTACTGTGACAATGTTGAAAGCTGAGTGGACAGTACCCAATTTTCAACTACTGCTGCCCTATCTCCATATGGCATTCAAATTGTAAACAAAATGGTAATTTATTATTTTATTCATCAGAACAAATCAAGTTGCACAATTCCACAATGAAAACATTGTACATCAAAGAACATGTACTCTTCAAAGCTACTTTCAGTTTCCAAACACCAAGCCCCACCTTGCCTTTACACAACTGGATTACATTCCCACAGGATGACATGTTTTGGGTATGTAAAGTCTGTGGTTTAGCTGTCTTGTCCAAAATCCTAATTTCATTATTAAATTCAATGGATTATAAATCCAGAATCTATTCAGCAAGACTTTCTTTTTCTGCCAATCCTGATTGGTATCAAAAGTAAAAACCTTACATAAGAATTTATGCATGAATCTACAGCCTCATTTTTAAACTGTAGAAAATAATCTGTCCTTGATGGAAAGATAGGAAGTGATAAACAACATGTTATCTCTTCACAAATATTCACACCTGGCTTATGAATTTTCTGGCATAAGCTTTTAATCAAAAATTATCATAGAATGAGGAAGAAATGAACTTCACAGTATCATAAAAAAAATCTGCTCTAGGGTTTTTTTACTCTAGTGAACCAGCTGAAAAAAAAGTGATGATCTCAGTGACGTCACTGAGAGTGTATTGTAAATACCTTATTCAAGAGCTTTGCTGAGGCAGGTATGTGTTCACCCTGAAAATAAAATAAGGAATTAATAGAATGCCAATTTTGTAAACAGTATTAATTTATGACAATACTTCTGACACATTGAAGGTTAAAAAATTAGAAGATATAGCACATTGAAATTTCAAACTAAGCAAAACTAAAAAAAAAAAAAAATTTAAAAAAACATTTATAACACTTTCCTGCCTGTTATGAAAGACAGATGAAGTTTGCACAAAAAATAGAAAGAAAGTGAGCTGCAAGGTCGAGAGCTCTAGAAATCTCTAAATAACAACGTTATTTTTAAAAATAATAAAAATATATCATAATTAATAGTGTTGAAACATTGTATTGAAAAAGAAATTTACTAAGAGTTTTAAAAATACTTAGGGAGAGTCAGGACTAAGAAAAGCCTTTAATTTAGAATGTGACATAACACAAATGTCACCAAAGGAGAAAGAAGTTATGAACAATTTCTATGAACTTTCTTTCTTATTAATTACTATCCCAGGAAGGTCTTGTTCTTCTAAAAAAAGATATACAAATATAATTCACTTGAGAATTAAAAATCCCAAAAGAAGTACCAAGATAGTTTGACTTTTGAAGGGTAAGGCAAAATGTCCATAAAGGCATTAACACTGGAGGTCACTACAAAGTGTGTGCACATACATTAAACATCATTCTGCACTCTATAAAAATACAAATTTCCACAGAATTCCACAGATTTCACATGGTGAAAATATGTATGCACAGAGTGGAAAATACATAGAAATTGATGGAGAGGCAAACAGGGAAATGAATGAATCTGAGAGATTAATCTGTACATTAATACATATGTATTATCTTTTTTACAGACTAAAATTATTCTTCTGTTAATATTAAGAATCAAGAAGAAAGAGAGAAAAGTGCGAAATAATGTCGGTAGATGACTTAGCCATTACAGTCATTAAAGGTTAAAAAATAAAAGAAAAATAGCACAACAGAGTTAGAGAAGTAGTCTATGTGTAGCGCTGACATTTTGTATTGAATGAAGGGGCAAGTAAAAATTTGAGATGGAAAAGAAATGCTTTGAAAAATGTGTGTTAATATAGAAAACTGTCCTGGTGAGGAATGTATAATTAGTGATGCAGGGCTAGGTTATCCATCTGTCTAGTCCAGTTATTTGTCTCCATCAAGAGCTTGTGCCAGCTTTATTAGGAGAGCATGTGAAAAATATCCTGGAAAATGCTTATAAAAGGTCTCATCTAAAGAAGGTTTCCATTCATTTAAAGGTCACTAGTATTTAGAACAAGCAGAATTCATATTAATTCCAAATATATTTTTTTCAATGCCTGCTTAGTTGGACACTGTGTTTTTAACTACTCTGGGTTATGTCTATGCATACATACACTACCGATCTCTTTGTGAAATCATCTTTCAAATATATTTAGATACATACTAATGAAAAGTGTTTTTTCCACAAGCAAGTTCTGCTGATTACTCAACTAATTATTCACTGTTTTCTTTTATCAACTACCTTTCAATTTAGCTGATATTCTCTTCGACTTGAGAGAAAATAATGCAATCTAGCTCTTGCTGACAGAATTGTAATTTACTGTGTAGCTTTTCAAAATAATTCCTTTTCAGTCCTTTTATTGGATTTTAGTTTGGGGTTTGTTTTGGTTTTTTTCCTCCCAAATGTCCTTGCATGTTGAGAACACACTTCATTCAACTTCCTCAGTTCCTCCATTTCTGAAAAACTTTTCATATGAAAACATGCTGGGGGGAAAAAATTTGACATTTCATAGCCAGAACATACTAAGTCACATTCCCCAACTGAATAGACATAAATTCTGGTTCAAGTGGAAAATACAGGGCTACATTCCTATCAAATACTTACATTAAAACAAAATTTAAATTATACAGAAATCAAAATGAGTAAATGTTCAACAATAAAAAAATTAAAACTGTATGTTAAAACTTCCTCAAATTAAAGACAAGAGAACTATAAGTTTACCCAAAAAACTTGCTATTGTCATAGAACAGAAAACTCAAATTCTGAGATGGGAGTGATGAACAATGAACTTGATTAATGAACGTGAACAATAAGGTGATCAAATAGAATATGGTAGAAATATACTGTTTCAGTAATAAATTTTAATCATACAGAATTACTATTAAATCCAGAGACACATTTTTGAGCTATAAAATAAAGAAAAAATGCAGTGTCTTAGCAACTTAGATTTCTAATTTCTGATAAGAGATTTTTGAGATGTCTCTGAAAAATATTTTGTACTGTTTTTTCCTCTCTTCCCATTTCTATGGAAAGAAGATATATAAACAAGCAGACAGACGAAGAGATAAAATTTCTTAGCAGATGGTGGCTGAGATGTCAGATAAAGTAATGACCTGTTTCTAAACAGCTGAGGAAGAGGTGATATCTCAGGGGGCTTCTTTTAAGAGAATTAAAACTAGGCAGATGGTGTCCATTCTCACCCACAGCTGAGGTGTTACAGCAGTATTACATCATCACAAATTTATAGCTGAAACAGTAGTTATGCACCTTCTCTACTCTTTTTTAGTGATGCTGTGAGGAGTAGAATAAAATAAATTCAGTGTGTCTGGCCATATTATTTTTTGCTCTTAATATCTGATACTAGAATTATCAGATATTGTTGCTTTCTAATCTTCATATTTGCAGTAAGTATTAAAATTCATCAAGATTTGTTAGAATCATAGTATATGCTGAGTCAGGAGAGACCCATAAGGATCCTGAAGTCCAACTCCTGGCCCTGCACAGGACACCCCAAGAGTCACACCATGTGCCTGAGAGCATTTTTCAAACACTTCTTGAACTCTGTCAGGCTTGGTGCTGTGACCACTTCCCTGGGGAGCCTGTTCCAGTGCCCAAACACCCTCTGGGTGAAGAAACTTTTCCTGATATTTAATCTAAACCTCCCCCAATTCAGCTTCATGCCTTTTCTTTGAGTCCTGTCACTAGTCATGAGAGAGAAGAGATCAGCACCTGCACCTCCTCTTCCCCTCATGAGGAAGTTGCAGACTGCAATGAGGTCTCCCCTCAGTCTTCTCCAGGCTGAGCAGAACAAGTGACCTCAGCCAATCATTGTAACATTGCCTTTCCAGACCCTTCACCATCTTTGTTGCCCTCCTTTGGACACTCTCTAATAATTTAATGTCTGTTTTATATTGTGGCACCCAAAACTGCCCCCAGCACTCGAGGTGAGGCTGCCCCAGTGCAGAGCAGAGAGGGACAATCCCCTCCCTTGCCCAGCTGGTGATGCTGTGCCTGAGGCACCCCAGGACACCCCAGGCTGGCCCTCCTGGCTGCCAGGGCACTGCTGACTCACATTCAAATTTCCATCAACCAGGACCCCTACGTTCCTCTCCA
This sequence comes from Struthidea cinerea, assembly GCA_013397865.1. Taxonomy (NCBI): domain Eukaryota; kingdom Metazoa; phylum Chordata; class Aves; order Passeriformes; family Corcoracidae; genus Struthidea; species Struthidea cinerea. The sequence goes on from VZTI01001520.1 coordinate 869,271, forward strand.
CAATGCTGCTCTTCAGTCTCTCATTCCCTATATTAGATTGCACTGTGAAAGGTATAGAATTTATAGAGAAGTAAAAAAGAAAAAAAAAGACATTGTCAATTATTAGACCAAATCAGAACTTTAACTGAACATGATTGTGAATTTTTTTGGCAAGTACATTTTCTAAAATTCAATTTTTTATTTGTTATTGAATATGAACTACATAAACCAAGTACTGTTACTGAAACACAGCTTAAAAAGTTAGCACAAGCATATGAAAACTGTCTTTTCTACTCTTGGATGCAAATTTATCATTTATTTTGGTAGTTTGAGATCTAAAAGTTCATACTTACACAGTTCAGAGTAACACTGTTGTATGCTAAGTAATGAGCACCAATAGTAGTCAGACTTAATCATCCTCAGTTCTCCTTAAGTTCTCATTTTCTGATTTGCTAGATAGACTCTTTAATGCTGCTAGTCTAACACATACATATCACTTTACCATATTCTAGACTTCTGAATAACAGCAGCCTGAATACAGAAATAGACACATTTGAAGCAATAAAACATTCAAACTCTTCCATCAAGAGAAAGGGTTTTTTTCTATCAAAACCTTACAAAATTTTACAAAAGATATAATTCCTTGCTTCTGTTTCAGATATTAGTGGTAGGAAGGGGATTTTGACTGACTGATGTTTTTTGTGGATGGCTCAAGACATTCATAACTTTACTGGAACAAAGAATTAAAAATAAAGAAGGCTTTTTCCCTGTGCAAGCAGATTTCATAATATGGATATTATGGCAGCTCTGTGCTATAAATGTCAAGAATTTAATGATTTATTTAAGTTCTATGTAGTAATTCTAAGAAAAAAATAATGTATCAATGTGGTAGTGATGCAACACCCTATTTTTTTCCCTTTTTTATCTTGCCCTTGGCATTTCATTTAAAACATTATTATTTACTTGGTATTACCTGCATAAATGAGCAATGAAATCTCTGGAGTTGTGACAGCTTTGAACAGAATCTAAATTAGTTCATACTTGGAACAAGATATAGAAGGCACTGTAAAGTTTCTTGAGCTTGTCAAAAGGAGATGGACCATATTTCAAACTCCGAACTCAGTGGCATTATGCCTTCATTATAAACATAAAGTGCTTTTGTGTACTTGGACACACATACCTCACATCATTTTTTTGTTTGGTTTTGCTTTTGTTGTTTTTGTTGTTGATAGTGCAGTAATAGGGCCAGTCAATAGCAATCTGGAAAGACTGCCAAGGTCATCCACTTAAGAATAGCTGAAAATGTTAAGAACATCTTAATTCCCATAAAATAGATTTGAAATCATGGTCTGTGTCCCTATTGACTGAACTACCCATGAGCATGTGCAGAAGCAAAATTTTCTGCATCCGGGGAGGCTTTGAAAAAAAAAAAGACACAAAGAGGCATGAGGGGCATAATGTTCTATATTAAAAATCTCAGTATATACAGACAAGTATTTCCTTAGACCTTGACATAAATACAAAAGCTCTGAGCATCCCACACTAGATAATGAGTGCTCAGTCACATAAGGAATATTTTTTATTTCTGTCCTTATTCAACAACATCTGGCACAAAATCTGGTGTTGCATAAAAGCATGGTGGATGGCATTGCCTGCTAAGCATTGATTGCCATAACAGCATAAAATACAAGGTAATTCTTAATCTTGTTTTAAATAAAAGCGGTGTTAACACAAGTATCTTTAACAATAAAAACTAATTGTTTAACCACTTTATTGATCAACATAATAGTATTTGTGTAATATAAGACATGTAACTCCATGTTTTTTCTCAATAAAATAAATAACCTGACTGTTTACTGGACTGGGTCAGAGATTGTCAAAGAGTACAACTGCTGAGAGAGAAATAAAATAGATTTTCTACCTAGCGGCTGTTTCATTATGCCAGACAACACTTTGTATTGATCCCTCTCTATTTATTTCTAATTTTGTTGTCCCTGATTGAGCAGAGCTCTAAATCTTATCATGGCTTACATGCTGTTAGGATGCAGCATTGTAACGTGAAGTGCAAGGTAGCAATGTTCTCATTTTAAGTTGTAATTTAGTCTGATTTGCAACAAATTAGGCTTTCTAAAGTAGCATTTTAGTACAGAGAGGCAGTTTGTTTTGTAAGTTTTCCATAGCACACATAGAAATTTCTTAGAACTTGGTGAATATTTTTTGTTAGTTTTGTAAAATTTCTGAGAATTGCCTATTTTTTTTTCAATTGGCAATTCATATCTACATTTCTCACTTTTTATAGCAATACAAGAACTAATTCACATCATTTCATCATTTTATTAAATCACAGAGAACAGAGACAGGTTAAGTACCGGGTTTTTTTGGTCTTTTCTTGATTTTAAAAATATTCTCAACTGGTTTACCAGAATGCTTTTGGTTCCTAGTTTTGTACATCACAGCTCCATTGCCTTAAAAAGAGTCTTCAAGGTAAGAGCAGGGATGGAGAAGTTGGTTCCTGATCAGTAAAGACAAACTGGCAAAAAATCAAATTGCATGATAATTCTATGGAGTATTTTAAGCATATGTTCAAAAAAAAAAGAGTATATTACTAATTGATTACTAATTGTAAAGAACTGTATTTTTCCTTTAATGTCATCAGGTTTACAACCTTTCTTGGCAAATACATTCCTAATGTACTCATGCAATATATTTGGCTACATAAATGAAAAAAAATGTGAGCATTGGTTAATGTGCTATGAATTTCTAAAAGGAGAAAAGCAAAGTTAAGGAGGGAAAAAAATTGTGTAAAGTATATAATTTCCAATGTAATAAACCTCACTCTTTTCATTACAGATGACACAGATGATCACCCTGGGACTAAAAGTCTGATAGCTAGTATTTTATGAGGCTAGTTGGTTTCTTTGGACTTTTCATCCAAACTGAAAAAAATACATGCTTTTCAGAGGGAGTACAAAAACCGGCAGAAAACATCCTCAAAGATCTGTGTTAACCATTTTAAACAAATTTTACGGTAATATATTTACACCCTTCCATGCATCTGCTTAACGTCTTTTTCTTCAGGGAGATGTTTTATAAACAAAAGGGAAGTGAGCTTAGATTGTTAGATTATTTTAACTAGTTTTTTAACTGTAGAGTTTATATTTTCACACTTCTAACTTTATTTGCCAGTCATAGTCTCAATTTTTTCAATCACATAAAGACAATGCTGAAAGAAGTTAGATAAAAGTTTATAAAAGTCTACAGACTTAGCAGGTTTTGTCTTCTCCATCTGTTGGCATAGTTTAATTGTGGATGACTAAATAAATTGCTTTTGCAAAAGAGAGGTCACGTTATAAAAAATATTATCTAGCTTTATGTACTGTTATCCTCACACTGGTAAGAAATGTAATTTTTTTTTTTTTTTTTTAATTTTAACTGACCAAACAATAAGACTCTGAACTGCATATTTGGATATTTTTATGCAGCCCAGTTAGCTATGCTTAGAAGAAAAAGATTTCTGATATCTTCTATGAAATCGGGTAAGGGGCAATTTACTTTCCTAGCTGTCCCTATCTTACTACATTTCTGCTGAAAGATTAGACAGGGAGCTAATTCAGTTCTGCCCATCCATGCCCATCCATGCCCATGGAATGCAAAGTGTCACAGCTCAGAAGGGAGCTGCCTGATGTGGCCTGAACCCAGTTTGTGCACAGGCTGTCTGCTAACACTGTTCTTTCATATATAGTTAGCTATAATGAAAAGAGATTTGTGGGGTTCAGTTTCAGTTTCAGAACATTGTTCCCCCACCTTTCCCCCTGCCCCTAGTCCTGGCCACCCCCTCGGGCTCTCCCTGTTGGTTGCTGTACCCCAACCCCGCCCTTGTAGCGCCCCTGAGCCCTGGGGAAAAGGGCCCTGCTCCCTGGCCACGAGGTCTCTCTCTCTTTCTACCTCGGGGGGCTGCATGGAGCAGATGCAACGATTAAACATCTTCTAATACCCCCATGGAGAGACCCTTCTCACCTCCTCTGTTGTCGCTGTGTTTGTAAGGCTGGCAGCTGGCCGGAGCAAAGTGCCGAGCCGTCCGAAATGGACTATGGAAGGACAGAGAAATTCTGCCCTGACCTAGAAGCCTCGGCTGAGCTCTCAGGGAAAGCTGCAGCTTGCTAGACAGCACCCATGCGCTTACAACAGAGATTAAAAAAAAAAAAAAAAAATATTTCCTCTGACCTTAATTGGAATATATCTCTTACCTTAAAACAACAAAAATAGTAATAACCTAAGTTCATTCAAACTGAAAAAATTAAACCCCAAAATTTATTCTAACGAAGCACTCTCTTAAAGCTTTCATTTTGGCAGTACACTGTAGGCTGAAATCCACTAAATCCTTCCTTTGAAAAGGGGTATAATTTCAGGCATGAAATTCTCATCTGTACGCAATGATGCCACTGTTAACACCTTAAAGATATGTGTGACTCTTTTTATTTAATTATCTCTAAAAAAATCCAGGATTTGATTGCTGAGAATCTTTCTATATTTTATCATAACTTTGAAGGACATTCAGTTACACAGTACAACTCAAGCACAATATATTCTGAAAAAAAGTTCTGAACTCTAAAGAGTCACAACTAAGAGACTAGGAGTGAAACTCATTTGGGGAGGTTTGCCACTGTGGCTAACAATCAGCATCACATAATCCAAAGCTTCTGGTAGAGTAGAAAAAATAATGTAAAGGAAGCTAAACAATTATGAAAAATGCCAGCATTTCAAAGTCATGAAGCTCTTGGTTCAGATGATATTGTCCTACAAATTTGATTTGGTTGGTCTTACTGGAGGCACGGTGTTTCATCTCTTCGCCAGAACTAGTGAATTTAGCCCAAACTCTTTAACATATATCCTGCACCTTTTGGACTCAATTCAGCTTAAGCTTTGGTTTGTATATTGACTATCAAGCCCAGCAATGTCATTAAATACTGTCTTCACAAAAGAAAAGAATCATGTGATATCTAAGAAATGGCTATTGGAGAAATAGGATGGTCAGACTATGAGTCGCAGGATATTACTTAAACAAGGAACAACCATTTGGTATCAACAAAGAAGAAGAAAAATATTAATAGATACATTATTTTTTGTCCTGTTCCAGTTTCTATTCTTTCTGTGCTTCTCTCTTTTACCTTTGCCATTCTTAATTGTTGTTTGTATCTGTATTTTCATACCTTTGTGTAGCTAGGGAAAGGAAGTCCATCTTTGTCATCTTTTGAAAACTAAATGCTGTTTTGGAACGTGGAGATGAGACTTAGTACTAGCAAACTATTTTGAAGGCATCACAAAATTTTTGAAAGAAAGGTGCAATTCCACCAGCACTGGTATGTTTTTGTGGAATTCATGGCTCATGACAACTATGCAGAGCTGTGGCTGCACATATGTTCTATAAAAACGTCTATTAACTATGAGATACTGCATTGTAGCACCTGTTTCCAGGTTACTCTGCCGCTATTAATGCAGAGTAAGGTTACCTTGGGGAAGGTGAGTTATGTTACTTGGCTCTGATGTTTGGATTCTGTGAAAGATTTGAACCCATTTTACACACAGACTGAAGTTAATAAGAATTTTGACGTAAGAGTTAGCGGTACAACTTTTTGCTCCACCCCAGTATACACCACAAGGTACGCTTCCAGCATAAATGTTTCCTCTTTCTGCTGGTGAAATATCTTCTCACATTTGAGCTTAAATCATCAGGTTTTTTGTTTCCTTTTTCTTCCTAACTTCATCTTTCCATGCAAATATACATAACACACAAGTACATAAAGTCTATGAATCTTTTCCTTCTTTTTCTAAAAATGTCTGATTTTGGCCATTGCTATCATGCATATGATTGCACAGCAAATATCTAAGCCTGTTTTTGTTTAATTTTCCCCAATTTCTCTGAAAACAACCAGGAGTTTTAAGTCTGTGTTTAGAATATAGCACAGCAAATTTTTGGTGTGTAAAAGGCAATGAAAACAATCACAGATTTGAGCCAGTGTAATTCTGTAGCAGCCTACAAGCAATTAGACTCTTTTTCTCAATGGAATTGACGCATATAAATGACATTGCTTTTTTTTTTTTTTTTTTAATTCTTTACTTTTTTCCCTAAGGAATTCATCTGAGAAAATTTAGACACATCTAAAAATTTTAGACATGAAAGACAAATACCACTTTCTTCTTTGCATGTATTACCTGGAATGTACAGTCTCTTAATCTTCTTTGATCAGGGTGAAAATGGAACAAAATTGTCAAAATCTTCCCTCCCAGTAGAGAAGTTAAAATGTAGAGATAATTTATGATCTTTGTTTATAAGACTAATCAGGTTTTTCACCTAGGAGCATCACAAAAACAACATTTAAACTTACACTGGAAAAATTTACTCAGGTTAACAATAATGTGCCAACTTATAAAGAGTGGGACTAATCACAAAAGTGGAATAATTTACGAAGGAATGTAATGAATTTTCTGTTACTGCAGTTCCTGAGAGAAATTAAAGGTTGGTTGAAAGAACGTGGTCATTTTTTGCAGAGAACACAGCCTTATGTAATTTTTTCTTCAACTGGAATTCCTTGTCACATTATGCAATAGGTCAAACCAAATCATCATAAAAGTTCTACTTTATTTCTAAATCTGGGAAAGATGCCACAAATAAAATTATTCTACCAATAAACTCCTACATTCCTTAGGAATTTACATTCCAGTAAATTCTGAGCATGAAATATGAGCAGACTACTTATGCACAAACCCCAGATATACTTGAGCTCTATCCTTTCAGGGATATTAACAGCAGCATCCTAAGAACATATTCCTTGGTTAAATATGCTCCATTTTGTACTTTTAATTGTACAGAAATTTATACTATTTAATATTAATTTGCCTTCGTTTGTCTTTCTTATTAAAGAAAAATTCCTACTGCTCTCTGAGAGTGTTTCTTCATGGAAGAGAACTAATTTAATATAGTAAAAATTCACTTTTATTCAGCCGTCTTAAATGTTGTTGTTTTGATTATGGGTCTTCAACTCTTTTACTCTGTTGCACATAGTTTTTAGCTACAGATTTCTTGGAAAAATTGAAAGAAACTTTAAATCATGATCATAAAGGGATTTTTGAAATAAAATAACTTAAATATGCAGCATTTGAAATGGCTTGTGATGTGAAAGGGAAAATTTTGAAGAAAACTTCAATGTCACTTCTATCTCCATGTGCACCTCATTGAAAAATTGAGAAGTAAAAAATTGATTGGCCCAAAAGAATTGAAGTTACTAAATTTCATGAGTTCTGTGACCAGTATTCATTCATCTTGACCACGCCATTTTTGTCCAATGTATAAAAAGATGTGTAAACTCGCTGCATTCCTCCAAGTACAAATAGATGATGTAAGAACACAGGACAATTAGAGTACAGACCAAAGAAGAGAAGGGGATTGCTTTCATGTTTTAGTAAACAAACGTAGCCATGCTATCAGTGATGAGACAACATTCTTACTAACCAAATTCAGCTAGTCTTGAATTCAATGTCCTATTCACCCTTTCTGTGTTTTACTTACATGTGCAACTTGTTTTTAAGTAAGAAATTATGGCTAACATGAATCCGCACAGCTTCAGTGGCGTCCATAAAAGAATATGACAAATGTCAAAGGAATTTCAGCACTTAGAATATTCTTTAATATTGACAAGAAGGTGATGCTGACTCCACGGAGAAATAATATACATAGAGCTGGAATTTATGAAAGATTTAATTCTAAATCCAAACAAGTTTCCTAATGTTAAGCTTTTCTCAGAAGATTACCAACAAACACGAAGATTATTGAATGTGCCAGGTTTTTCAGAGATAAAATACTGACTTTATTAAAATGAAATAGTTCTAGTGGTTTTTTTGTGGCCCATTTTTAAACTGCCTTACTGATGCTTGTTTCATAATTTTGGGGGGTTTGCTTCTATAAAGATATTTCCATGCCCTGTATCAGTAACATGGTCAGTAATATGACCGGAATCTGGGTCAAACTATAGATGAGGTGAATGCTTCTAAAGATTTTAAAATGACTGCAGCTGAATTAGGCATGTGGGAGCTATTAGACATTGCATAATCTTTCATAGTCAATAGGGTCAAAATCCAACTCTAGTGTCAAACTTTCTATATGTGGGTTTCATTTTAAAGGTGCTTATATAATACTGTTCTTTTTATTCTACTACTTTCTGAGTAAAGGAGGAAAGAGTATGCTTGACAAGAATTTAGGAACTATTTATAAGACATATTGAATTTCTGAATTATATCCCAATCCCATAGCACCTCTGAAATCTATAAATATAACCACTGTTACCTCATGGGTTTTTTCTACTGTAAGTCTAAATTTTGTACCTTGCTTAAATATGTATGGATCATAAATCATGGCATTTGAAAAAATGCCACTTAGAGTTCTATAAATAGCGTATAATGATTTTGTGAAGGGGGTAGGATATTTTAGATTTTCCTTATGAAATCTCCAAATTACTACTATCTTTGCCTTTCAGTTTATACATATATATATATATATTTTTATATTTACTTATTAAAAGATAACCACAAGCAAAGATACGTACATAAAACTATATATGTATTTGAAATTTTGTTAGAAGAAATGTATATCACTGGGAAAATTTTATTTTATTGGAAGCTTTCCTCCCAGTACTGACACTGCAAAGCAAAAGAGAATCATCATTCAGTTTTATCCTCAGGGATTGTTATCCATTTAAGGCTGCATAACGTAGAAAAATTCCTGAGTAAGCATGGCAAAATATATTGGTTTTAATCTCCCAAACACCTCTAAAGCTATATAAAAGGATTATTATTTTATAAGCTTCTTTTAATACTGTATCAATATTGATCTTATCATGTAATTGTAGAAGATTCCCCTGCCCTGTTTTCCTGGGATGGAATGGAACTGCTTCAGAATTACATATAAGTAGTTTAAAATTTGTTTCACTAGAATTGAGTGTGCCAGAATAAACCATGACTTCAGATTTTTTTCAGCTAAAAGCTTTTCATGTCCTCCAACCATAGTCAAAATGAAAATCTAATTTATTTTCTCTAAGTGTAAAGTAAGGACCAGGGTCAATAAAATTGCTTTCCAGCATAGTCACAGACACTGGATAAAAACAGGCAAAAGGATTTGAATGATTATATTTGCATTTAATTACCATTTGGCAGCCTAGCTTACTCTCTGATGTCTAGCACATGGATAATGCCAGATCTCCACTTCCAGAATGGGAAACTGGTTCAGTTGAGGTGATTTTCTATCACTCCAAGTCGAAGGCCATGACATACAGCTGAAATACAGTCAAAACTGCATCTTCGTTCTGGAAATCTGCCATCCTATTCTGATCTGTCACCAAAAGTTACCATCCTCTTCCTGCTGCTGGATTGTAACATATTAGAATAGCATCCCACACAACCGCAGGCTGGAGTGCACATCCTAGGTGGATAAGACAAAATTTAGATTACATGGTAATGTGAAAAAAGGGAGTAAGACTACCAAGAGTGAAATAGGGGTTTTTTTTGTGACAATTCTTGTTTTCCAGGCCTTTGCTGGAAGACAAAAATATCAGAAGTATCAGCCTGTCAAAGACAAGAATAGGAGGAAGAAGATCTAAAGGAAAAGCATGCCTTCAAAATTTGGCCTCTTATGAAGCATAGATATCAGTGCCCAGGACCATACGACTGTTTCATGGGCTTCACCAATACTAGGTAGTGTTCCTCACAGCTTCAGGAAACCCTGAATCTTCCTGTGTACAAAACACACAGATACACACAAACACAGAGCTCAGCAAGAATCTATCAAAAATAAACATTATATTCTGCTATCAGATATTTTTTTATATCTTCAATTAAAATAATGGAATGCCTAATAAGTGTTAAACATTATAAAAATACAGTTCTATACAAATAAGTGAGAGGGTTGTGAGCTGTTCATGTTGATCTCTTCAAATTGATAAAACATTATTTTACATTGTCATATACTTATCTTAAGTGAAAGAAGAAACCAAAATAAATCACACAGATATTTTGTTCAGAAATTACCAGAAGAGTCAAATTTACTTTTTCCTTTTTCTGTTAAGTGAAATCTTGGACAAGATTAATTTTAAAATAAATCTATAGATAACTTTTGCAACACACTTTATGATCTTCTGATATCCCACAGTAATGGAGAAGACACTGAATATACAGTAATTGCATTCATGGAAATGTCAGACTTTTCAAGTTTTGATTACTCATAGCAAAAGAAGAGTTTCTTTCCCCTTGCAAATACTAATTTCCATGCACATTTCGGCAGAAACAAATCTCAGATATTTGTTGAGAGAGTAATTTTGGCCCAATCTTTGCTTTGTTTATACACATACTATCAATTGCTATAATAAATGCTCCATCATTTTACTAAGTTTTCAAGTACGTACTGTGTATTTACATGTCAAGGTAATTTTTAACTCATGTTATCAAGTCAATGTACTGGTCCTATATTAATAGATATTTTCAGTTGGAGTAATTTCGAAGGAAAATGCAGGCATTTCATTCTTCAATGTGAATTATCAGAATTTTAAACTCTGAGAGAAACAATGCCTCCCAAATGCTGGTGGCACTTCAGTGATTTCCATTATTAAATATAAAGCTTAATAAGTATTTTAAGAGTGCTAAGTAAAAGCATTCAAACTAGGAAGTTATTAAAGGTTATTTGTGCAATTTAATACCCATGGATTCTTTGTGCATGCACATTTAAAGATAAGCTGTGATTACACAATCTCTTCATTATATTGACTTTATTTTCCTCTTTTGGCTCTATGTACAACAACATTTATGTCACTGGCCAGCATCCAGGAGCTCATATGGTTAGTTCCACAAAAATTAGGAGAAATGTAAACTCAGAGTTTATATAAGTAGCTGAAATGACATAAAATATCTTTAAACCTATGTTTTGTCTAGGTTATCCCTTAGCTAATGCCTTAATTATAGCTATAATCTTCTATGAAGAGGTGAAAATGCCATATGTGAAATAAACAAGTATAGAAAACCTACCTGAAACATCAATAAAAATATCTTTGATTACTGACTAAAGGAACCCCTGATTACTGCAAATTTGTTATAAGCGAGTGATACTAAAGCACAGAAAAGTCAGGGGGGAAAAAAGAAACTTATTTATGCAGTACTAAAAAACAACTCAGAGCTTTCTTCAAGTGAAAAAATATTCAAAAACACATTTCATGATCCAAAAGTTTTCTTTCTACCTTCTTTAGATTTTTTGAGTGTGGAAAAAAATCAGACCTAACATGAAACTCAAAGAAGACACACTTGTGAAAATCAGTTTGCAGCTGGTACCTAGCTGAAGGAGGAACGCATTCTAGGAAAGGAGTGCACTTTGCAGTTCTTTATCATTACTCAGGAAATAGGCAGTTCACTTCGTTAGGGAGTCTATTGAAGACATTTTCATTTGTCCTGAGCAACTCTGTATAAAACCAAATTACAGAAACTTGTCTGCTGTTCTGACATGCAGAAGAAAGTTATGAGTCAGTATAGCTCATTTTCAGTCCCAAGTCTGAGCAGATGAGATGCTGAAGACTGTGGTTGTAGATGTCTGTTGAAATTTGAAATTCATAAACTGTTGTTCTCAAACTAATAAAAAGGGTTGTTTTTTTTTAATTGGAAAAATCTTCATTTAAGATTCTTACATTAGTCTTTTCTCCATTGCAAAATTGCTATAATATCTCTGTGTTCCCCTCTGTCTCATTTTCTGCTATTTACTTTAAGCATGTTCTAGAATACATTTATTTCCCTATAATATATTTTGCTTCTGATGGAATCGAGGAGATTGAGAAATGAATTCTCAGGAAAGTTGTCTGTTTAGGAGCAGAGTGAAAAGCCCTTTCCAGCATATGCAAAAGCCTCAAAAGATGAGGGGAACTTTCAAAGGTAACCTTTTATGCAGTCTCCAAATCTCAGCCCCCCTGTATATTTATCTGCAGGTTAGGATTAATAAAAAGGAGTTTGAACAGCAGGATTTGCCTGACATAATTCATCTGGGATTTTTTTGGTCAATGGTGAAAATGTGTGCATAAAAGCATACTGGAGCTGCCTATGAAGTACTACCTTACTCCGAAGCCTTCAAAGGATGTTTTTCAAACCTTGATCTTCCAATTCTGTGTTTGTGCAGAAAATGGGATTTCAAATTATTTTTTCAGAATATTTAAAATATAAAATAGTGGATCCATTTTTTTCCTTCCAGAAAGTTTTAAAGAAAGTAACCAAAATTGTCACATGCTGTCCCTTTACATAAGTAAAACATCTGCAGGCTTTGCTGGTTTTTTGGGTTTTTTTCTGTATAAATTACAGTTCACTAATTGAATTCTACTCCATAGAGATAGGAACGAAGACACCAGCAATCCACTGTTAAACAACCATCTCTCAGACATTAGGCCTTTAAAAATATGGATTTCTCATCTTCCTAGTCAGCTAGTAAGCTATAAAATAGCTTATTTTCATGGACTTGCAGAAGTTCTGCCTAGCTTTAGCGATCAAGTTCACCAGAAGAAGAACTAATGAACCCTTGATTTCTGTAGATCTACAGTCTTCTACTATTAGTCTTCTTCAATTTACCACTACGTGGAGTTTTGGTAGGGTAGATATCTCTGGGATTACATCATCTTAGTATTCAGTGGGGACCATTTACAACAAAACAAGTGTAATGAATTAGCAGGAAAGGAATGAAGAATAAAATAAATACAGAAAATAATTGTATCAGTCTATGGTTTACCCATACCTTAAACACTGTGTGCAGTTCCGGTCCCTTTACTTCAAAAAGGCACTTTATTTCAAGAATGACACTCAAAAAAACCTAGACAGCATCAATGCAAATGGTGGAAGGTGTGAAAAGGCTTCCGACAATGAATAAGAAAGTTGGAATTCTTCTGATTGTCAAAGACAGAACACCAGACGTCCATGCTAACTTATATTATTCCGTCATTCTAAAATGTGATAAAGAATAAGTACCAGTGGGGGTAATAGCGTCAATGTTTCTTCTTTCCCCAAAATGACCAGTTTTCCTTGAATCTGCAAAGCTTTCAAAGCTTTGATGCATTTTATTTCACTACACCTGCTTGTCAACGCATCAGTGAAATTTTGGCTAAAATTTGTGTAAGCACAGTTGACACAACTCACAGATGGACAGATGCATGGCAGTGTTTGAAAGAAACAGGACAGTAAGAGGTTTTTTTACTTCAACTACAATCTACTCTTGAAATAATAAAAATGCTGAAAAGCCAATGTCACCCTGGTGAGCCTTTGGAGGGAAGAGCTGTTTAGAAACTGACAAATTCCGTGTCTGGAACAGCACTGTAGATTATCATGCTTCTATAATGAGTAAATATTTTAAAATTCTCTGCATGCATTTCTTTTCTTACATTTCTAGAGTCAGCAATTCAGTTTGTGTAAGAAGGATGAGAGAATTAGGTTAACTCCAGAATTATTTCCTTCTGGTTAGATTTACTTAATTCATTTCAGACAGCATGCTTTAGATGCTGATTTGCTTGCCTGACTAGGAATGTGAGTTCAATGACTTAAAGACACAGCTAGGTAAATACAGTTTTAATCCCACCTCATCAACAACTACTCTATTCCCAGGCTTCTTTATATAAAATCTCTTGACTACAGTACTTTTCCCTTGAGGCAGTGTGGCAGGGTCTCTTTTTCTTGGAAACATTTATTCTCTACACAAACTGAAGTCTCCTGTTTTACTTTCCAAAATATTTACATCCCTATTTCTTTCACATTTGTCTGTTATCTAAGGTTTTTCATGCCCCTTTTATTCAAGCTATTTAAGCTTCTTATCTCATCATGTGGTGTTCAATCTTTCATTGTTAAGAGGTGGTAGTGAGCCTACAACTCTGGGTACATCTATGGGGACTTTGGAGTATTGGAAGGTGTCAAGTTTTTTTGTCCTTTTGAATGAATCAAGTTTCCTAAAGCCCTGATAAAATCTTCAGGTATCTCATCTCTCTCACTGCCTCTAATTAAGAGCTATGACTTGACTACGTACTATGGCTGCTTGAGTGTTGCAAGAATATACTAGAAAAGAAAAGAAATGTAAAGTCATTTCTTCAAGAACTCTAGAATTTTAAAATTATTCTCTATGGGAAAAATATCTCATAATTTAGTTTTCTAAAACATCCATATAGCCTTTCTTGTATCAATACCTTAATGCCTTCTTTGCCTCAGTCTTTAAAGAATGATTATCCTTAGGGAAACCTGCCCCTGAGCCTGTAGACAGGGACCTCCCCTGTAATCCAGGAGGAAGTAGTTAGTGACCTCCTGAGTCACTTATACACTCACAAACCTAAGGGATTGGATGGGATTCAGTGAGGGTACTGAAGGAGGTGGAGGAATAGCTTGCCAAGCCACTCTCTATCATTTATCATCAGTCCTGGTTCACCAAGGCGGTCCCAAGTGACTGGAGGTTGGCCAGCGTGACATCGGTCCACAAGGAAGGTCACAAGGAGGATCTGTACAACTACAAGCCTGCCAAGTCTGACTTCAGCACCAAGGAGCATTATGAAACAGATCATCTTGAGAGCCATTACATGGCATGTACAGGGCACCAGGGGATCAGGCCCAGCCAGCATGGGTTTAGGAAAGGCAGGTCCTGCTTGAGGAACCTGATCTCCTTCTATGACCAAGTGACCCACCCAGTGGATGAGGAAAAGTCTGTGGATGTTGTCTACCAGGACAGTAAAGCCTTTGATGCAGTTTCCCACAGCATTATCCTGGAAAAGCTGGCAGCTCATGGCTTGGACAGGTGAAACCCTTGCTGGGTTAAAAACAGGTTAAACCCTGGCTGGATGACCAGACCCAGAGAGTGGCAGTGAATTGTTGTGCATCCAGTTAGTGGACAGTCACTGGTGGGATTCCTGAAGGCTCAGTATTGGGGCCAGCTCTCTTTAATATGTTTGTTGATGATCTGCCCCTTATTCCTCCTCACCAGAGAGAAGGCTGGTTTTGCACGAGGAGTTGGGAGGGGACACAACTGGGACAGGTGGCCCCAGCTGACCAGAGGGATATTCCAGACCATACGACATCATGCTCAACATATAAAGTGGGCGGAAGAAGAAGGAAGAAAGGCAGACATTGGGAGTGACAACGTTTGTCTTCCCAAGTAACAGTTAGGTGTGGTGGGGCCCTGCTCTCCTGGAGATGGCTGAAGACCTGTCTGCATATGGGAAGAGGTAAAGGAATTCCTTGTCTTACTTTGCTTGCATGTGTAGATTTTGTTTTCCCTAATAAACTATTTTTATCTCAACCCAGGAGTTTTCCATCTTTTACCCTTCTGATTCTCTCCTTGATCATGCTTGTGGAGGAGCGGGTGAGAGGCTGTGTGGGGTTTGGTTGCTAGTTGGTGCTAAACCACAACACATAATTAATCATTGTGCTCATTTTTATAATCCATTTAATTACATTGACAGTATTATATGTATTTTTTTGACCTTCACCCTGGTTGAAGCATTATACTGATGACAACAAGATAACTTTTGTCTTTTAACTAGGACTTGCCAAAATGAAACAAATTTCGAATCTAAATAATCCACAGAAGGAAATCGGTTGGCAATGTGGACATGATAAGAGAGGAAGAGTTTTTCTCTTGCATTTACTTTAAATTTCATAATCAGTTTTTCAAAATACAACATAGTCTGACAATATTAATTCTAGAACTAGCATTAAATTTTACATTAAAATTACCTCTAGAGGGAGAACAAAAACTGTAATTCTTCCGATCTAGGATTAAATCATTAGTCAAATAACTCCCTCCTTCAGGTATGCTAGGAAAATGCACATATATATATATATATATATATAAATCCATAGTATTTACTCATCTTTCAGAACTTTTAACTTTAAATTCATATTCAATGTGAAACAATAAGAATTGGATTGTAAAATCTAAGTATTTTTGGGTTTTCCCCCTTCCTAAATACACTTCAAAATAAACTAATCTTGCCATTAGAACAGGTGAGGTTGTATTTATGTTATCACACAGAGTAGAGTTAAACAGAAAAAACAATCATGTTCTTGTTTCACATATTTTTTGGATAAATTAACATCCATGAAATAAAACAAGGTTAGAATAAAAAATAACTAAGAACAAACTATGTATTCCCTTTTTGCAGGTTACCACTGTTTGCTAGGACAAGTAATAGATTTTAAGTGCTAGTAAATTGAAAAAGAGGATTTATTCTTCGTTGACTGATGGAAACAAGTATTGGATGGGGCATTAAATGAACAGCCTTACCAGATCCTTTGATTTATCATTCATTGAAGAAACTTAGTTTGTTATTCTTCTGACGCAAACTGCTGAGAGGTGATTTAAATCAGTCTGGTTTAGAATCCTCAAAATGCAATTCAGCATTCATTTAAGAGTAATTAAATGGTTCTTTGTTAAACTTATATCTGGGTACTTAACAATTGGGGTTATGTGAGCCCATTCAGACAAAGCACAATGAACAAAATTGATTTTCTTATTGAGTTTTCAAACGCAAATGAATACAATTTTCTCCAGCCCAGAATTTTTTTGTAAGAGAGGTGTACATAATCTGCACCTCAGTGTACACAGAATATCAGTGGAACAACCAGTGAGGCATTCCACACACTGCATGTCCCTCAACAAAACACGTTTTCCTCTTTCTTTGAGTGATAGATTCATCATCAAAGACAGAAAGACATGGCAGTGAAGAAAAGTACTTGAAACACTGTTATTTTTACGGCCTTGAGCAGACGGTGTCTCTGCAACCTTTACCCACCTGGACTATGGCTGCCTGTGCTCAAGGCCAGCTTTGCTAACAGTGCAGCTGAAGTGCCATGAACCAGACTGCTGGAAGAAATCCCTGTGAGGAAGCTGAGTTAGGGACCTTTGTCCTTTGCCTTGGGTACCAAGCACTTTCCCTTTGCCCTGGCTGGAGCCATGCTGCAGGCATGCCCGTGCCCATCCCTACCCCTGGCCTGGCCGATCTGAACTGGCCTGACTGAATGCTGCCTGCTGCGACTGTGCTTGTCTGGCTCGCACCAGGCTGTGGCTGACCTTGGCTGTCCCCACCAGCTCTGCTTTTCCTCAGGTAGTGGCTGGCTAATCAGATGCTTGATCACCATATGATCATTAAAAATGTAGTCTCTGCCTACGAGAAAACACAGTTAAATCACCAAACCAGTTATTATTTTGCTAATGATGAACTGAGTTGGAGAAAATTTATGTCTCCAGTCTCATTATTTTCAGTTATGATATGACTCCAATGATACTCAGACTGATACCTGTAGATACAAAGAATTTATTTCTCATCCCTGTGCAAGTAGGCGCACCTTAAGGAAAAACACATTTTTTGGAGATGGAAAACCCATTTGTCCACCTAAAACAATGCTGAAAAACAAGCTCCTAAACCAATACGTAACCTACCAAAAGGATTAATTTAGCCGGGATTGTATTGCAAACAGCATACTAGTTAATGGAGAGTTAAAACTTTCACAATTTAGGTAAAAAAATCAGTGAAAATTCAAAGTGAGTCTATTTCGAGATTCAAAAAACATTTTTTTTCTTTTTTGTTCCATTCGTGTGACTTTTCAAGACCTAAATTCTGCTTTTTTTCCTAGTATTGAAATGACTGAGATGATTTCACGAACAATGTTAAACTAGTACTTCCATAAAAAGAGATACCAATTCAGTCCAATCTCTTAAGAATTTATTTAGTGAGCAGAGTCCAAGATGAAAAGCTAGTTTTTTTTAAACTTTTGGCTTAAAGAGAACTTTTGCTACTGGAAAGTTATCTCATGATGGATTAACCCTTGTCAGAAACCCTCTCATGCTTACAGGACACTCTAACTGAATAACTAGATCTAGACCAGTTGTTGATTGAACTCCTTAATTTGATTCTATCAAAACATGTAATTGACTTCCTAAATTAAATCAATAAACAATTAAGATCCTTTTCAGTGATGTACCCAACAAGAAATCTATATCAAAGGGCAGGCATATGAAAATCAATCAGAGTTCCTTTCTTTTTTTTTTCTTTTTTTAAGGTATTTTATCCTCCTGAATTTAGTTGACATGCAGATTCAAATTTTAAACTGCTTAGAAATTCCCAAAAAAGGGAATTATTAGGGAATTGTTATGTTAATGCGTTTACAGTGACATACTACGGTTTTGACAGCTGGCATGATTTTTCTTTCCTTTGCAATTTTTAAAAAATATTGAAATTTAGAAAAGAAAGCATCATTGCTCTTTATAACTTACACCAGAATAAATATGGTAACTTCTGCTTGCCTTTTTTTTTTTT
>VZTI01001520.1:887645-908158 GCA_013397865.1 Struthidea cinerea
TTTTAAACCTGTCTTAAACACTATAGGAGTTTTAAAATTTAATAAAGACATTTTACTGTGGGGAAACACCAACCTCCCCATTTTTCATTTAACAAACCTCAATATCTTACAATTTCAAGCATTACATTACCAAGTTATTTACACTGTTTTTACTCTTCTATTGTAAAGCAGAATGAGCACTTCTGTCTTCTTTAAAAAAAATTACACACTTAAATCTAATATTTCTAACAGCTTTATTCAGAAAGTTTTTGATGTCTTAAGTAACTAAGTAGGTTCTTACTGTAAATAATTACTGTAAATCCCTCTTTCTGATTGACCATGATCAGAGCAAATTTTTAAATTTGCACATAAGAATTCGATAATGAATGTCTGATGGGAATTAGTGGTTTTGAAAACCTTTTGAAATCTCCAACATTGAACTTGACTTAGGTAGAAGTTTCAAAGGTCTGTTCTAAGCATGAACAGTTTTGTATTTCAATATGTTCCTGGTAGTCTAGAAATATCCTACTTAAATGAAAGTAATTTGTTCTTTTCTTAATTGATTTTGAGCAGGCAAATGGTGATAGTTTCAAACACTAGTTAAAATATCTTACAAAAAACTTGAGTACACATATAAAACCAAACTTGAATGTTTTCCTTGACTACAGAGTTCAATATTTAGTTAAATGTTTTGGTGAATCAGAACTGAATTTTTGTTAAAACTTTAACATAATATGAGCCTTTGAAGAAAATATCACATCATAAACCAATAACTGACTAGATGCATGATGGACCTGTGTTGATTTTCAGAAGGATTTTCAGCTTCTCTTATTTTGCTTGAAATTGTCTGTCCCCAAATCCTCCGAAAAATCAGGTCATACTACAGGATGAAATTATTTCTACGGGATGATACTACATCAAATACTTAATATAAAGGTATTTTTCAGAGGTCAAGATTGGGGCCAGCACTGTTTACCTTCCTTGCTGGAAGCATGAACAGTGTGATTGAGTGCACCCTCAGCTAGTTGTTGATGACACCAACCCGTGTGGTGCAGTTGGCACACTGGAGGGAAGGGATGCCATCCAGAGGGACCTTCACAACATTGGGATGTGGACCTGTATGAACCTCATGAGCTTCAACAAGACCAAGTGTAAGGTCCAGCAAGTGGTTTGGGGAAACCCAAAGCACCAACACAGGCTGGGCAAACAACACATTGAGAGCAGCCCTGCCAAGAGGGACTTGGTGGTGTTGGCTGACAAGAAGTTCTATGTGGCGTGGCCATGTGCTCTTGCAGCCCAGAAAGCCAATCGTATCCTGCACTGCAGCAAAAGCAGCCAGCACGTGCTTTTGGAGGTGATTCTCCACACATACTCCACTCTCATGAAATCCCACCTGGAGTACTGTGTCCAGCTCTGAGATCAACATAAGAAGCATATGAACCTGCTGGACCGAGTCCAGAGAATGGCCATGAGGATGATCAGGGGGCTGGAGCATCTCTCCAATGAAGAAAAACTGAGAGAGTTGGCATTGCTCCAATCGGAGAAGTGGAGACTCTAGGGAATTGTTATAACACCTTCCAGTGCCTAAAGGGTCCTACAAGAGAGATGGGGAGAGACTTTTTACAAGGGCACGTAGTGACAGGACAACAGGAAATGGCTTTGGACTTAAAGACAGTAGGTTTAGGTTAGATATAAGGAAGAAATCCCTTACTGAGGTTAACGAGTCACTGGAACGGGTTTTCCAGAGAAACTGTGGATGGCACAACCTTGGCAGTGTTCAAGGCCAAGTTGGATGGGACTTAGAGCAATCTGTGTAAGGGGGGGTTAGAACTAGCTGATCTTTAAGGTCCCTTCCAATCTTTTCATGATTCTATAAGACGATTTTTTTTTTTGAAAGATGAGACTATTTTAAAGCATGCCAGAATGTCTTCTTATAGTAATGTGAACTTTTTCTAAAATTATTTTAGAGTGAAATTTGAGAGAAGGAAGAAAGGTGAATTCCCTGTCTGAGGGAGGTAGGTATAGTCATATCACTGGTCAGATACACAAACACCAGCAGTTTTCAGGCAAGTCTGTCATATGGCCACTAGTATAGTTTTGTGCTTGAACAATTTGGCAGAGTTAAAAATCAAGCACTGTGACCTTCTTGTCATTTTTGCATTGAGGATAATTTCTGCTGAATATGGCTGAAAATAATCAGGGTACAAAAATGATCATAGGTATCTGATCTCACTTCATCGTTATGGTACAAGTAGTCAATCGTATGAAGATTACACTTTGATTTTAATTTAAATGGATTTTACTGGTAAATTGGATTTTGTCATGCTTCATAAGAATATATTTCATAAAGCGAGCTGAATTACCTACCTTTACAAATTGATATGGATCAGAAGAGAAACTTCATTTCATGCAACCTTTGAAATACCCATACAGAAATGTAAAATTTACTCTTGCAAGCCATCTGTGGCTCTAATGCATTAAGAATTATTTTTATCTATCCAGATGAAAAAGTTTGCTTGCTATTTATCATACTTGTTTTATTTTCATCTCCAATAACAAACAGTACCTGAAATACAATCTCTGTGCATTTCCAAAAATATTAGTATTAATTTCTTAATTCTACCCATTGTAAATATGCCTCAATTTCCTGCTTTATTCTTATGCCTCACTTTAGCTAATCTTTTCCAAAGTAATTTGAAATACCTCTTCACTCATGAGATACTGAGTGTGAACTTTTCACAAAACATAACTGTCTTCCTGGAAATTTCAGTAAAGCAGAATATGCTTGCTTCATCCTACACTTCTCATAGGATTTTGCATATGATTTTTTGCATGGCTTCACTCATGCCATAAAATTTATGTATTATGGCATGTAAGTAAACATTCTGAAATTGTACACTCAATTACATACACATTAAACATAAATGCTTTATTGAAGAAGTATTAAACTTGGTATACATAAGTATCTAATATTCCTTATATCCAACGAAAACCCCTAAAAATTAAAAAGATTTTAGGTATTATAAAACGAAACTGGTTAAAAGCGTTTTCCTGCTGTACTTAGATAACAATATATAAAGAATTCTCTCTATTTGCTTAAATTAGTAGTTTCTTATAACCTAGGGAGTACTATTTGTATTTAAGTTCTCTAGAATATTAATATATTTTAGTATATTTTATTCCTTTATATTATATTTAGTAACTCAGTGTATGAATAGTTCATGGTATCAACAGTATATTAACATATCTACTTGTAAATCATCTTCTGACAAAATATCATAGTACTACCACACGTGTTAGTCTGAAACTATATATCCAGAAAATGTCAAACAAAATTGTGCTTCATAGTGGCTAAACTGCAGTGTTTTCAAGGTATACTTAAAAAAAAACCAAACAAAAAAGCACAAAAAGCAGCTATTATAGGTAGTTACTTCTATTGCTAAGAAAAATACTTACTCAAAATCATTTGATATACTAAAAAGATTATCTTTTGTACATTAAATGATGTATCTTAAAATATATCTATAGTGTCAGCTAGTCTCTAAATATCCTGTCCTGCAATGTAGTGTAATAAGGTATCTGCAAGGAGCAGTGAGATGTTGATGAAGGTAAAGGTCAGTTCCACGCTGAGGCCAGATCTCACTCCTGTTAAAGATCAGATGCAGGGCCAGGGTAGAGTCTGGGGTCAATTCTGGATTTGGTGATCCACAAAACTTTCAAGTTCGGGGGGACTGGATGGAGGTAATTGTAAACGCTATGTGTGTCTGCATGATTTTACTTACACATTTTTCAACATGTTTGTCTATAACAGATAGCCATACTCTAATCCAAAATTGCTTTTTCTCATCCACCACGCTAGACAACCAAAGCATTTTAGAAACATCACATTGTACAGCCAAACATATAATAAATTTTTGCTCATAAATTAAGGTGCATTTTCCTTATACCAAGCCCTTCCTGCATTAATAATGGTCTTGTAACGTTGTTATACAGTAAAGGCAGTGTATCTTAAGTGTAGAAATTTTAATAAATATCTGTTGTTTTTTTCTTATTATTATTATATCTGCTTCCAAGGAGATTAAAGTTAATATTTACCTTCCCTTAAAGAGAAAAATGAAAATGCATTCTTCTTTCAGAGACCACACAGAGCTAAGTTTGTGGTCAACAAAAATATTGTGAGTGCTGTTGCCTAGCAACCTTCATGTGAGGAAAATTATATTCCTGAGCACAATTTACACTGTAATATATGATTCTAGGATACCTATAAAATGTTGAAAGCTACAACATTCCTTCTATGAAACGAATACTGCATTATGTAACATATAGGCTCTCAATTTCAATTCTTGCTAAGAGTATTATTTGTTTTTCCAAAATAAAAGGAAATATATGTAAATACTAATTAATATGGAAAAAAATGCAGAGAATCACATCATTAGTCACTAGGGAAAACACACTCAAGTCCATCATTAACACTGAGTTCTTATTACAAAACCTATGCCATGGGGCTTGGATTTTTTTTTAAGTAATGATAAATGTTACTATCTTAAAGAAAGAGATTATTTTGTTACAGTATAAGAAGTGTATCATTGTGCGGAAAAAACCTCGTGTATGTGTTTCAGCAATATTAATGTTATTTATTGGTTGAATTTGCCATCCTACCCAGTTTAATATATTCACAGGATGTCTCCATTAGAATGTTAACTGTGCTCGCTCTGTGTGAAGGCTTGTTTCACCTTCTATTTCATTTCAGATAAAAATAATTAGGATAGAAATTGTCCATATTTTGAAGAATCTTGGTATAGAAAGTAGCACAAAAGTTGACTTTGTCCTCTAGTATAATCAACATATAGAGATTACCTATGCAAATTCAATGCTACAATGGACGTCTATTCTATACAAAGCAACAACATTCAAACAGTATTTTCTATTAATCATGCTATTCCGTCATGATTGAGAAAAAATATAACTATCAAAACACTTTGTCTGTCACTAAATGTTAATTTAAGTTTAAAACAGATCTATAAAATACTGACTGTAGTGCTTTCTGTGAGAGAATATTTTGAATTGTGCCTACAACTGCCATGTGCATAAGAAACCATTAAGTAATAACAATAATTCTGAAAAATTCCCTGAATTATCAATTTTTATGTGTAACAGGCTTGTGAAACACATTTTGTGATCACATAATAATGGAGATATTTGTATTCAATTTGGTAGATATTTAAACGTTTCTTAATTAAATATCGATAATTTATATATGCAATGCTAGATGAAATTTGTCACTTCCTCTGAATCACTTTGTCATCCATTTATAGAAATTGAATGAGACAAACAATGTGACCTCAGACTTGTTAGACAGATCAGTGTAGCAATAAGATATCCCTTAGTTATGGTGGTTAACACCAAGAGTTCTTTTTGTGATTTGTTAGAAAGGAATCAGTTCTTCCTTTATGACTAGTTGTAACAAAGAGGAGCAGGAGAGATGCTTTAAATTTTTCTGATTGCTTTCTGTAAATCCACTTGAACAGCAGTATTTAATGCCACATATTTTACATTTATAAAACTGTATCATAACCAAAATATATTAAATAATCCATTTAAATTTTCTTTCTTTGGTAACATCACTCATTTCTTTCTAATAATGAGACTCCACTTAACTCCAGCTATTTAAAATGCAAGGACTTCATCTGGCCATAATCTAATCTATTTAGACTCCTGTATGATCTAGGCATAAACCTTTAAAAAATAATCACTTAAAGTAGCTTTTCTTTCCTTAGATTGTTGTTTTAGGCTGGAATAAGTCATTGCATGCTTGTTTATTTCCGCTGGCTATGAAGAGATCAAGGAAGACTAGCTCAAATTTGGCACAAAAAAATTTGTATTTTATCTCAGGTAAGACTGATAAATATTCTACCTTGTTACTTATGCAAACAAGGTAGAATACATAATTTAATTAGTATTTATGATTGAAAATATAATAATTTTGTTAATTAGTTGGAAAAAACTGACATTTATGAACTTGCCTATATTATATAAATTCCTTTCAAAGTTTCATTTCCCTCATTTAACACACCTCTGTGGGTAATTTTTAGCTGGAAAAATATATTTTTCATCCAGAGCCTCTCATTTCCATACGAACTCTAAGTGGTGCTTCTAAGAAACATCAAGTATTCTGGCCTCTCTGTAGCCCAAGTCGAAATAACAAGTTCACAGAGGCTCTACTTCTTGGAAAAAAAAAAAAGAAATCTGATGATAGCAAGTGAGAACAAAGTACCAGAAAACAAATTTCAGAGAATTAAAATTTAAGGGGCATGATCTCAGCTCTCTGACCAGCCTAGGACCAACCATTCTAGAACTGCCAGACCTGTCAAGAAGAACCTGGACAGGATTCAATGACTAACTCTTCCCCAAATGGTTAAGGATTTGGGGTAGTTACTTCTGTTCAGTCTCTAGGTTTCTCTACAAGTTCCTGATAAATTTAGGGTCTTAGATGACACCTCATACAGGTGATAAGAGCAGGAGGAAACTTTTATTTTTTAATAATATGTCTAGATATTACCTGTTTCTTAAATTTTGAAAATCCACCACAGCCAGGAGTTAAATTCAATTTTAGACACCGTTGGAGGTCTATTCCATCTCACTGAATTTTTGCTACACTGAAAAGCAAAAAGGTAAATTTACGCTTACTGAAGAATTATAAGATGTAGAAGAGAGTGATTTAATTTTCTAAATTATTTTATTTTTTTAATTTAGGTGGAAATTGGGTTTTGTTTTTAGATAGGATTTTTGAGATTTCCTTGGGCTTTTTTTAAGAAAGAAAAGTAAACTAAATAGGTCATGTCACCAGATAACAAAATCAGAGAAAGAAAAATATTCACTGCAGCTCCCTGCTGTCCTTTGAGATAAAACATACATAGGAAATTCTCTCCATTTTCCAATATACAAGTTCAGTTTCAAAAGCTTGCCCATCGTCAGGGAAGAGCTGTTCCCAATGACTGTAAATAACCCTTCCCTCCTGTCAGTTCTGCTGCTGCAGTAATACTGCCAGAAGATATAGGCCTCAAGGTATCTCCAGCGCAGAACCAGCGAAATGTTTCACTGTGAATAATGTATTTTGGCAGATGCTTGATCTTATCTTTTAAAAGTAAAACTGAAAGTAGACTTCCACAGAGTTCAGACATTTCATCTTTTTGAAAAGTTCCCTTTGACAAAGAAATAGATAGCTGGCTACCCTGTGTCTCTTTTTCTCTTACCACACGAAGAAGATATTAAGCTGTAGAACAGTGATGAGCACGCCATTCCTTTAAAAAATCACAGAAAAATATTTCAAAATATCTATTAAAATAGACTGTCTACAAATGATACCTCCTTATATTTCAGATCACAGCTAGCTGTTCCATCAGTTTCTGTTCTTTGTTTTGCAGCTGAAGAATCCCACTGGAGCTTGAATTTGGGAGCAAGACCTGAATCAATTTAGTATTCAGTATGTACAAGACTGAAAAAAAGGTTACTGGAATTTGATCTAGTCTCATGATCTATTCATTAGTGAAAAGAGCAATCACAGGAAAACACATCTGAAGTAAAAGAAAATGGGAAAAACAGAAAATACCTGGGAGAAAATAAAAGATATATTATCTGTATAAATGTGTATGTGAACTGTATGTGGAAAGAAGAATGAAAGACAGAGAAATGAACACAAACAAAGGTATTGGAGGGAGAAGAGATTAAAAGAAAAAATAGCTAGAGTCTGTTTAAATTGGAAAAGAATATTAGAAACAATTTAATTAAACATGAAAACAAAAATAGATACAGGAAACTAATATACACTTAACAGAAAAAAAAAATATTAAAAAAAGAAATGGATATAGACAGCAAACCATTTGTAATGAGAGGTGTTTAGGAAACAGAAGTAAAAAGAAATGTGAATTAAAAAAGGAAGACACTATGAAAAAGGTAAAATAAAATCCACATTAGTGAAATAAATTTTTCAAAATATAGATTAGTAATACCTTGAGGTTATTATTTTAGGGTTTTTTCTGCATGTGAACATCTAAAATTTGTAGTTGTGCAGGTTACATAGCCCATTCTTCTAAAAATAAGCACTTTTTTTAAAAATCCCACAAATACATGGCATTTTTGGTTCTGAAGTGTGTTTGAAGTGGTCAAGTAATTGGAAAACATTTGAGAAAATGGGGGAAAAAGCCCAATAATTCTTATGAGACCCATTTTTTATCTTGCAAATAAAATGAGGAAAATATATGTCTAATCTTTTTGTTTACATGCTTAAACTTTTTAGAGATTTAGTTTGTTTAAGTACAGTCTTCTCCTTTTCTTATTTCTGCTCTTTTCTTCTGTAAATTATATAGTGACATATTCTTTTTATGGTCAATATAATTTCTCCCTGATAAAATTTCTAGAAGCAGGTATTAAACTTCTTTAGGAGGACTCACATCTAGGTTAAAAATCCAAAATTTAGGTGTCCAGATTTTAGCTCTGTGTAAATCAACTCTTTAGTCTCATGCTGCAGTAGGTGGATTTTTATAAGTAGGTATTTCAACAAAACCCAGTGCAGTGCGCAGTGGTAAGCACGGCATGTTCTTCCCAAGTAACGCTGGTCAATGCTGAGGCCATGATTTCCAGAAAATGTCTAACCATCTTCCTGCTGGTGGGAAGGAGGGGGGAAATTCCTGTTTTGTTTTGCTTGCATTCACAGCTTTGCTTCACTTGTTAAACTGTCTTTATCACAACCCACAAGTTTTCAGCTTTTCCCCTTCTGATCCTCCCCTCCACCCTGCTGGGGCAGAAGTGGGGAATGACTGGGTAGTTGCATAGGTGCTGGTCAACCCCCCACAATAAAAAAACTGAATACAGCCCTTTGTTCATATAAAAATACCTACACAAAAACAAACCAATGTTTTATATAATATTCTTTACTTTCAGGGGTCATACTGCACTTTCTGCATAGAAACTATTTCCTTATTCAGTTGTGAAACAGCTAGTTCACGAACTCCAAAAGCTTGACTGATTTTCTGAAGTTGTAATTTTCTCGTATTTCACTTTTTAGCATTGCTAGTTCACTTCTTCCTATTGAATATTTAGCTTCCCAACTGCTACACAGTGCTGAACAGCAAAAATCAGGTTACGCAAAACACATCACATTTATTTTTACCCATCCCTAATGCTGTTATTGCATGATCTGATCACTGAAAACAGTGTATAGTCTGGACAAAAACATAAGGTCATGGGCAGAAAGGAATGCCTAATTCAGCATTTATTTATGGCAGCAAATGATTGCTTCCCCTACAAGCATTGAACACCGAACTTGGTTATGAACCCAGCATTTGACAGCCTACATGATCTGTGAGTCAATAGGTGCAGCAGTACTTTCTGGATAGATTAAATCTTGGAATGGGTGGGGAGAGAAACTATGAAGGGAAAGATAATTGAATGAAACTAAGAAGTAAAATCACAGTCACTGAAATACACTTAATTGAATATTTCTAACTGTTAAAGTATATGTGGGGCATTAAATTACTAACACTGGTGAATTAAACTGACTTCTGGGAAGGTTAGGGTAAGAAATTTTGTACTCAATTGCCTTAGTTAATTATTCTATTCATTGGTGCAAATCAGCTAAGTCTAGGATTGCATTGACATAAATGAGGGCAAGTAGATTCAGCCATTCAGAGAATGACCTTTCTTTAAAGTAAAACTTTTTTTTGATTTATTTTTTTAGTACAAACCTGAACCTAGAGAAAAAAATAATTAATATAGGAAAACTGAAATGGATGAGTAAAGAAAATTTTATATGATTTAGTCTACTTTGAATATTCCATTATATATTATAATTATATAATACACACATTAAATTTCAAATAAATTATATCTATTACTTGTATATATAATATATTTTATATATTTATACATAGAAAACCTTATTTACATATGCATAATCACCTTACATTTTATACTGTTAATACACAAAATGTAAGGTATTCTTAATGGAAAAATAATTGATAAATAAATAAAAGCTAATTTTGCTCTTCAAACTAATCATTACCCTGCTTTTTTTTTTGAATAAGAGAAAAATCAAATAGTGTAAAATCTATGCTTTTTAAATAAAACAGGTAACCAGTGTGCATTTTATGATAGAAAACTAGCTTGGTGGAAGTGTTCAAAACACTTGGAAATGTACCTTTTTTTACCAACTGTAAATCAGTGAAATGTGTCCTTAATATTTTGCCCCCTTAGAGAAGTGATTCTTCTTTAATTCAGACAAGAATGTTAAAATTTTAATCCTCATTCCTTCCTTTTTCCATTAAAAATTCTGGAGGGGAGGTGTGGCAGACTTTTTAAAACTATATGAAGTTGAAATTCAGTTCATTAAAATAAAACAGTGGGGCATTTGCTGAGCATCAGAAGCATTTTTCCATGCAAATGAGCCAAAGTAGAACTTACACTGTGGAGCTAATCATTAAGAATTCTAATCACCTTAAATTCCTCACTCCATGGGTGCTGATCTGATGGCTCCATAATTCAGTACATAAGAATAGGACTACATTAGAATTTAAAAAGAACAGTCTTCGTGGTCACAGAGGGCTAGTTTTAGGCCTTCATGAATAATACATAGACAGGGAAGGAAAGAGATTTCACTCAGCGTTCTAACCTGAACAATTATAGAAGAGTTTTGGAATAAAATGAGTTTCTTTGATTCTATTCAGCTTTAAAGCTTTCACAATCAGCACATTCTAAATTTAGCACCAATGTATGAATAAGCTATAAGTACTGGATAACTTATTTTTACCAAATGACATTGGTCCTATACAGATATAATATTGTATTACTTCAATTTAATTAAATTATCTAAAGATTTCTGATGATGATGATGATTATTATTATTATTGCCACAAAATGAAACTGGCTATGTAAATTATTAGTTGTGCAAAATGCTACTCTCATTCCTGGAAACTGATTCTGTAGAATCTTGTTACTTCTCCTTCCCCCTTGAATTTCAATGAAACTTAAATAGTTCATGCTTGATCAGATTGAGAAAGCTAGGGATTTTTGGAAGCATTATTCCCCCAGTTCTCTGCATAAATGTACAGCTTTGAATTACATAAAATCCTATTGAGAATTTAGAAAAAAAGAATGCTGGTTTCATCTAGAAAGGAAGAACAAGGAGAGTGAGAGCACAAAAACCCCACAGAGACAGCAGTATGTGAACAATTCATAAAATATGGTCCTACCTTTTCAGGAAAGCCCTTGCAGTGGACACTTCTGAAACCACTCTGATACCATGTCTATCTATTATCTTTCACCTTTTAAAGAGGTCCAAGAGATTATTTTGAGGAAAATTACCAGTGTATTCATTAATCCAAATATTCCCTTTACTTTGGAGCCTGACCAGAAAAACTTTAAAACAGCAGTTTTAATCACATTTTCTCTCTTTTCCTAAAGCTGTTTTAGCTTCTAAAATACATACAAAATTTAATAACCTATTTTTTAAAGAGCAACAACACTTAAATCATTCCTTTGATGGATGATTAAGGCATTAAAGGAACAAGAGAGAAAAAAAAAGAAAAAGAAATTAAAAAAAAAAAGGAAGAAACAGACGTGTCAGTTTAAACACATAATAATTTATTCTTTCCATAGAAATAAACCTATTTCCAAAGCTAATATGAGGCAACACATCTCTAGAACTTTCTGTTCAATAAAAGATACCTGAGAGAAATCATGTTGGTGTTGCAGCTTTCTTTTTGTCCTTTCTCTATCCTATCTCAGTGCCTACTTCCATTCTTTCATTTTCCTTGGAAAAGGTGTTTGCATCTTCATTTTGCTGTTTGATTTTGTTCTACTTTTAATCTCCTGCCACCAGTGAGAAATGTCTGAGAGAGACACTCAACAATTTTTAAAGAAATAAGGAAGATTTTTTTTTAAATTTAATGCATCACTATAATATTTTCTGTCAGTTTGTTTTCAGACCAAAGTGACATCATATACATCCTATGTTAAATGCATTATTCTGCATTAAAATCCTACATTACAAGGATAACATAATAAAAGAGACATTGAGTTTAATCTTTGCCTTGGCAATGTCTGTACTTTTGACTTTAACTAAAATTTCCTCAATTTTTTTTTTCCTTGTAATACTGATTCCACTCACCCTTTGGGCTGCTGCAATTTTTCTTTGTGCCATTATGCTTCACTCTTCATCTACATTTCTCTAATTTCATCACTGTCTGAATTTTATTTCTTTTTGATATGAAACATTTTAGGAACAAGCAAATGAGTTCAGGAAAGCAGAAAAGAATAATTCATTGTTCACATAAAGTAAGATTGCTGGTAGCATCTTGATATCCCTTGGCAACAAAACTGATAAAATAGAGAATGCAGTTTAGGAACACTTTCTAATAGAGAAATGGTTAGTTACGGAAGTCATAATGTGATTAAAAGTTTAGAATTTACAAGTATATTTTTTTCTGTTCTAAAGAAAATTATACTGTGGTAACTAAAGATGTGAATATAAAATGTACTAAATACCTCCTTGATTATCTCATTCAAAAGACAGGTAGTGTTAATCTGCTTTTGAGGGAAGGGAAGAGACTTCCATACAAGAATTTAATGGTCTTTAAATTCACACCATTAATTAGCAGAACTATCCTAACTGTAGAATAGACTTGCCCTAAAACACAGAATGATCAAGAACTTTGAAAGTTGCAGTGGGATTAATTTAAATAGATTTCAGGGAATCTGCTGCTGAGAGGTACTTTACCAGCTCATGTCATTTTACTGACTATTTAGGAAAGGGCAGTCTCAGCACTACTAAAACAACTTTTCAGTGGTGAAAAACACTTGCTTTGAGCAAAGATAGTTCATAGAAGAGCAATTTTTCAAAGAAATGTGCATTAAGGCATTAAGGATTCTGGATAAAGTGAAGGATGTACCAACTGAGAGTTAAATTCTTATTAGCATTTTTATTTTAGTCTTTTTTACTGTTGACTTTTAATAGACAAAACATGATTTTGGTTTACTGGGGGCAAGAACAGCTCAAAGAAAACAACTAGGTTATCAGAGGTATGCAAGACAAGCATCTGAAAAAAGAGGGGTGAATCCTGGAAAAAAATTCTAAATGGTAATTTGTAAAATGTAATTGAAACAATTAAACATGTGTATACCTGAGGGACAATAAAAAGCACTGCCCTGAATAATTCCAGTAGCAAATAATCAATAGTGACACTTCAAAGGAAAGGTTGAAAACCCAAAGAAGGCTCTTTTTAATTCCCATTTGCTTTCCAGTATCTTCTTATAGACAGCATAGAAAAATTTTATATATTCAATGCTCTCATGATTTATTTTCAAATGTTATACTGTTTTGTTAAGGAATCTATAAACCTGAAAGGATGTTGCTGAAACTTCAAATGTACTAATTAAGACATACTAAAAAATAAATTTGCTTTTGCTATTTGGGATGCACATACAAAACAGGGCTCTTACATCTACATCCCTTCTCACAAGTTCTGGGCCACTTGGGGAGGGACGTTGGGAAGGATCTTTTGTCATATAAATGTATTTCCATATTTCTGATCAGTTATGGCCTTTTCTGCACTCTGCTGCTAGTTCAGTCTAGCACTGCAGCACTGCCTTTTTCCCGTTTGCCTCCGCTGTGTGCTGCAATCCCAACCCAGTCCAACATGACTGGAGCAAGGAGCTCAGGGAGCCACACAATGGGAACGCAGTGCCAGGGGGTCACTTGCTCCTTGGAATCCCCTTGCTGATAGTACTCCTGCCTCCCCTTTGGGCCAAGTGCAGAAGCCAGTCTTGGAGGCAACACTTACTGGGGATGGCCAGTGAGGGCAAGGGGGGCTGTTCCACCTCATAAGAGCAGGAGACCATCATGGTGTTACAGAACCACTTCCACTGCCTGCTGCAGCCTCCTCCATAGGCAGAGGAACCAGAGAAAAAGGATGTGAGTAAGAATACAGAAATCACAGTCCTCAGCCATAATCAAGCCAAATCCAGATTTTGATCTCTTCTTCAAAACTGTTAAAGGTACTGCAGCTCTTTGTATTCTGATACTGTTTAATTTATTTAAAAGCTGTAAAACTCGCATAAAACAAATCCATGGATGTTAACAGTTAACAATTTTGACTCATTATTTCCCATAATGTTGTGTTGGCATGGATAAAATTAAATCTGAGTAATAACTGTTTGTATCCACAACTGTTGAATAAGTCCTATTAAACCATATGAGAATTTATTATGAGTTTTCAGAGAGATTCCACACAGAAGGGACTGAGATATTAATTTAAATACTTAGAAATTAGTTATTTTCATTATTGGTCTAAGGATCTTGAAAACAGTACAATTATGTTCAGAGTTAAAACCATGTAAAATGATAAAGCTATGAGAAAATTCATGTACACTGAAGTAAAAATGCCTCTTCTTCCCAGGTAGCCACCATCAAAGTGTTCCATCCTCCAACTAAATTATCAGAAATGTGATCAAAATGAAAGCAAAAAATAATCTTTGCATTTAGTAATAAAGATTTATAAAGATTTGTAACCTTCTTATTAATTTATGTCTCTGTCCAAAATTATGTAAAATAGATACAGGGGAATTTTAGTTATTGAATCACTGTGAACAAAGGCTTTGACTGTCATGGTTCTGGCTAGAACAGAGTTAATTTTTGCAGCATCCAGGAGGAGGCATAACCAGGACCCAGAGATTATTCCATACCACCTCAGGTCATTTGCCGGGGATGGGGGCGGGCAGGGAGAGAGGAGGGGAGGGATCTCTTCCAGGAAGAAGGGCTTCCTTCTGGTTGAGGTAGCATGGCTGAGGTAGCGTGCTCTGTGGTGAGCATTTTGCATGTGAAATTAAAATAGCTGGTGTATCAAGGACCACTTCCTGCGTTCCTATGACTCTAACTCATTTGAATTTTTAATTGACAAGAACATGACTGACTTTCATTCTAATTACATCCTCATTCCATTGCAGAATTTGGACAAGAGGAATACATAAAAGATATAGCAGTGCAGTTAAGTCCTCCACCTACGTAAATAGTTAAACACCTGGTTATGTAAGGAAGCCCAATTAACATCAGTGGAGCTACCCAGCTGCTTTAATTTAAATGTCTGTTTACCAACTTTGCTGGACTATGACCTTAATAACGTAATTTTTATGCTCCCATCTTTTTTTTTTTTTTTTACACACAGGCAAATGATAAATCTTCTGAGTTAAATGATAAATCTTGTGACTCAAAATGCTTTTCTTGCAATTTTATGAGCATCAAGAGCCAGGTAGTGTCATCCATCACAGAGATAGTGTCCCTAACAAAGTTATTTTTTTTAATGCTTTGAGACTTGCTCTTGTGAGGAATGTAAGGAGTGCCACAGGCCTACTAACAGCCTCTCAGAAGAATTCATGATAAGACACAATAAGCTTCCTGCTGAAATAGATATCATCAGATTATCCAACACACCTCCAGTAAAGCTATGAAGCCATGAAGATTTACCCCAAATAAGAAGTGGATTGTGAAGCTCTTCCACATCCCAAACATAATTTTGGACTAAAATTCTGGCAATCTCTACTAGAATACTTAATTTCAGGTACAAATTAATATTAATTTTATGCTGCTAACAATGAGTACTTACTTTTGTATGCAGGTCAGTTTGCTATATGCCTAATGTCTAATTTGCATTGCAGAATAAAACTGCACTACTACTCAAAGTATCAACGTAGGTAACAACTTCCTTGGCATCAACCTTGACCTTTTATAATGCACAACAGTTTGCTCATGTTTAGTAAAAAATCTGATATCTGAAAATCATTAGGAATATAATTAAAACAGACATTGGAGTTCTATCTGTTCCTACTAACTAATGACATTCAATTTGTCAGTCTCTTGGAAAGCCAACACAAAGTTAATTATTGTAATATCTATTTACTTTTTAGGGAAATATTCACACTGTTGATCAATTGAAAATGCAGTATTTTTAATAGGAAGAATAGCAAGTTATTGACTAATATCCCTAGGCTTGCCCAAACAAAACCAGGTAGGGAATACTGTCTTTTCAGGTCAAATTATAAAGTCTGAGAAATCTCTTTTCTTTTCTTTTCTTTTCTCTTTTTGTGTCACTTTGATCCTTTTTTTTTTTCCGTGTAAATTATCAATCTTTGAGGATGATGTCCAGTTCTGCAAACTTGATTTAAATCCTGTTGCAGTTCATGTGATCACATGCTGGCATTGATCAACTAGAGACCAAGAGAAGTAAAAAGATAATGAATATATTCCTTGATTTCTTATCTGTGTTTGGAATCACTATTATTCACTTTTTTCTTCATCATTAAAACACTCAGCAATAGCAAACAGAAAATTTATCCTGGCAACCAAACCGGGGACCTGACAGACAATGGATTTTCAAGATTCCACACTCGAATATTTTTTTTCCCCTTCATTCCCATTAAACCTTTACCATATATCAACACTATCATCAAAATTATATATTTGGATGACATTATGCTTGCAATATAGAAGGCTGAACAAATCCTTAAAAAACCTCCAACCAATAAAAACCCCACAAAGCCTCATAGTTCTAGTGACTTATGACAAAGATTAGGAATTGAAACCAAGTGCTTTACAAGATTGCATTATCTGTATTCCACTTGAGCAAGGAAAAGCTATAAAATGGGTCACAATAAATTTCTGTTACAAAAGACCAAGGTAAATCAACAACTCTCCAAGGTATCTCACAGCTGCACAATAGAAGTCCTAGTTACCAAAAGCAAATGAAAGACAGAAGACCAATAAATATCATGACCAAGCCAACATCTAGTACCCAGACAGTGATACTCATCCCTCAGGGATTTTAGCAGAGACATTAATTATGTCTTCAGCAGAGCATGCTGCCATTTGCTAAAGCAGACCTCGTTTCACACCGGTAACTAAAATCTCACTTAAAGAATGGTAGGTGATGAGCTAATTTCTGCTCTGAATTCCCTGGGTCCCTACTGTCAAACGTAGGGCCAACAAATATCAGACATGAACATCTGATGCTGTGGGAGCACAGAAAATTATGACCAATATCAAGTTAGTAGGCTATAATTCCATTAATGATATGCATAGTAACTTAAAATTCTGGAATTCTGACTATATTCCAGCAGAACAGAAAGAAATCTTGAAATATAAGGGGGGAAAAAAGAGAAAATGAAAAAAAAAAATATACAAGAAACAGCAGTGATTCAGTATTCCAAAAAAGGACAGTCTTGGCTTCAACAGAATTAGTAAAAAGATTGTAAAAGTGTTGCAATCCATTTTTCCTTTGATATTGGACTATACTCAGTCATACCCTAACAATTCATAGAAGTCATAATTATTGTTTACAGGAATAGAGCTGTGCAGTTTTCTGTATTGCAGCCCTGACAAATAGAGATTATCACTCATATGTGATGTCTTAGGTTACAATGTAAGATGTAATCAAAAGTATCTATTCTGTCACCATCTGTTAAAACCAGGTGGGGCAGCGCTCTTTGTCTCTTCCATGACACGTCCCCGATAACTCCCTCCGAAGAGATATTGTGCTGTTAACGGGCTGTCAAACCCCACTGCATGACTCATAAATTTACATCATCCCATTGTGAGATGCTCCGCCCAGAAGGAGGAACCAAGCACTCCTACCTGAATATAATCTGAGGTTTGGAACACCACAGTGAGCCCTTACCTACTGTGTTCCCAGAGGACAAGAGCTACATAACCACCAGTGGACCTTCAGAGGAAATCAGACCCTTCTACAGGATCACCGCTTCATCAGAACCACATCTATCATTTCAGGAGGACTGCAGCCACCACTTAATCAGACTGTTACCACCACCCTGCCCAACAGGGTGTCAGGTTGCATCCTGACTCTGTCAGTGGTTTTGTACTATTGTATTTATTTTTAATTTTCCTATTAAATTGTAGTTCTGATTTTGAGTCTCTCGCTGGTTTGCTTTCAAACTAGTACATGTGAGTACATGTTGGATGCAAAAGGCCTAAAAGGAATTTATTAAGTCCCCTCTGGCTCTGTTGTATGTCTCTATAACCAGACTATGAATTTATCATCTACTGTTGCTTCTCAAAACGCCATGCACATGGGAAAGGAAGCAAAGAAGAAGAACACCAAGACACAAAAATAATAATATTTTTCTCAGATAAGGTATCCTGATACATGATGCTAGATACAGATAGAATATTCACAGGAGTGTAGCCTCAGTCAGGAGAACTGAAACTTAAATTTTAAAATTGAAGGGAGACTACGGTATCTGCAGTCTGCATGTATTACTTTAGCCTTTTCAATATTCTGCATTTTGTGGCCTGTTCATTTCTGTATTTGCTTACAGATTACTAAAGCTGTAATCGTGCAAAATTTTCAGTAGCAAATGAAATTTCAAAAAGCTAACAAAATCAAAGGTAATTCTGTTTACTATTATCTTTCAAGGACTATATAACAGTTTTGACAGTTATCGCAGCAAATGTGAAATGTCATAAACCTGTTATGACAAAGATTTTCACAGCAATTGAAAATAATATCAGCTCTGTACCATCATGACTATATTTCAAAACAAATTATTCTAGTGCCATTCATCATGACTGATAGTCATGAAAGGATGTAAACCTGGACTGCAAGATTTGCTTTGGATCATATTTCACCTGTGGCTAACACATAGCCTCTAACCTCCCCCTGAAAAGGCTGACAATGAATGACATTGCTGGATTTTAATGAGGGAGAGGGGAAGAGAAAAAGAGTGGAAAGCAGTGAGAGAGAAGGGAATGGTTGTTTTAAATATTTAAGTGCTTTTCTTCTCTGCTCTTAGAAGAGCCATGACATAATAGCTCAGAACATAGCTGCTGTTTGTTTCTTATAGAAGTACCAAAAGGATGTAACTATTTTTGAAGACCTATACATGACAACTGCAACAGGATTGCTGAAAAACCCTTGATGTTTATAAAGACAAATCTGAAGAGAAAAATTTTTGTTCCTTTTCAAGACTCAGTGAAATTCCCATTGTCTCAGGAGATGGGGAACAGTCAGATACCTTCATTAGATAAATCAAGAAAACACAAAAATGCCAATGAAATGCAAACTCACTAATTAAATAAACTGTAGCAGTATTGCAAAGTGTGTATTAAAAAATTGGATAGTAATTGACTGGAATTTTTTATACAGCATCTAGATACCACACAGTTTCTCTCCCAAAGATTGTTCTGCCTTTGAAAGAAATGAATGGTTTTGGGAGAAAGAAACATCTAAAATAAACTGATCAGAGAAACTGGGGCACAGGTTCTTATTTTCATCTTGTCCATGACCATGATATTTTAATCAAAAAGAAATAATCACAGTTGCTTTATACTTATGTTATTTATACCTTAGTACTAGAAATAAAGCTACTGTTCAGCCATGATCAAGAAAAACAATAAAATTCTTGAGAGAAGCAATCCCGAGAAGCAGTCTTTCTCATAATTTCCAAAAAATTTTGCTGAATGCAAATTATTTTTAACTTTTTAACTAGTTTATCTTGCTCTGCTACAAACCTCTTGTTATTTGCATAGCTCTGCATCACTGTCAAAGGCATTGGGAGGTGTGCTAATTCCTGCATGTTCTATTCTGATTTATGCAATTCCAGTACAAGTTCCATATTACAACGCATCAAAATGTTTATGAATAGTACCAACATATTTCACTCCTTATCTGAACCAAAACATTCATCAGCTATAAACTTTGTTCATCAATACAGCACGACATTGACAAATGATATCTGCACACAGCAATAGCTTTAGTTTTATTGTCATTTAGGAACTTTTTCATTCATTTCCTACCCACACTATTAGTTTTAGTTCCTTTAGGAATTCATCAAGCAACTTTGTTTACACATGCACGCAGTACACCATTAATATAAGCTATATTATACTTTTCCATCTTCCAAGAAAAACATTCATAAACTGATCATAATTTTAGCTTCACAGTAATGACATCTATTAGGGGTCAGTGTGACTAACGACATGTTTATCTAACAGTTCGGGTCTTTGATTACCACTTCTGTAGACTTATCTGAGTTATCCTAGGGACTAAGGATAGCATATCTATGATGATAAAAGGACTAGTGGGGGCTGAAAATTCAACCTAGGCACTAGAACATTTTGTTTGTAGTTCTGTTCAGAGTTGGCTACACAAAGTAACTGCCTGTTTTCTAGCTTAAAACAAATCTCATGACTAATTATACTCCAATCTACATTTGAATTACAGGGTGAAAAAGAGTGTCAGCCAAACAAACGTCTCTGGGAGAAGAAGTTACAATCCTTACCTGTTTGTTCCTGTGA
The DNA here is from genome assembly GCA_013397865.1 of Struthidea cinerea. Lineage (NCBI taxonomy): Eukaryota > Metazoa > Chordata > Aves > Passeriformes > Corcoracidae > Struthidea > Struthidea cinerea. The sequence goes on from VZTI01001520.1 coordinate 907,981, forward strand.
CAAAAAATCAGCACAAACGCCATGCTTTAACACAGGCTTCACATACAACTTGTGTCTGTTGGGGGTTTTGTACACACAGCCATTCAGTTGTATTTAACAGAATTTAGCAGATGTATCTCATCCCAAGTGATACAATGGAAAAGGAAAGGGGAAAGGGGAAAGGGGAAAGGGGAAAGGG